>JACDOX010000186.1:1177796-1312188 GCA_014549065.1 Cardinalis cardinalis | reverse complement strand
ACCAGGCCTACCTCCCTTCTCCGTCCCAGGCCCGGCCTACCTCACAGCCACAGGGCTTTCCCCTCCCCCCTCCCAGTCAGCAGCTGGGCTGGGGGGAGGTCTGACCTGACCTGCTTCCCTCGTGGAAAACCCAAGAGGGCTTCTCAGGGGAGAGCTCTGCTTTTAACCCCTGTGTTCTCAGAGGTGTATCCCATGCTCCAGTGGACAAACCAGGTGCCAGTATTAAAATCTGAAAATCTGAGCACTCATTGGTGTGACAACAGCATCTCAGAAAACCTACTTCCTGTCAATCCACATCATGTGGCTTTCATATAGAAGGTATTTTTGAGGTCGCGTGTTTTTTCATGTAGCAAGTACCTTTTGCGGTCTATGCTCCTACTCGGTGCTTTACACTGGTCTGGCGAACATGAGATGCCACTGACCGGAGTTTTACATATGCCTGTGAGGGCATGAAAGAGCTCCATTATGAGTTCAGCATAGTCAGGGAGCTGGAATTTTTAGGAAGCAGAGAGATGTCACACAGTGCCTGTGTGTCTTCGAGGAGGTTGCAAGAAAAAAGGGAACTTGTTCTAATGGGTCTTCGTTTCCCCAAAAAGATCAGGTACACGGTTTGGACAAAGGAGAGGTACATGCTTGACGTCACAACAATCCCAGGTATCTCCAGCTATGCAGCCAGTCTTGCTACCTTCGCCTGCATCCTCGCATCTGTCCAGGTGACCCCAGGCTGGATCGTCCCCCAGCCCAAACAAAATGTCTGGGTCACCTCGGCAAAGTCCCTCCAGCAGGACAACTTTTGTATGGCCATGGGAAGCATGGACAATCTGTTATCTACATGCCTAGTGGGGATCCCCCTATCAGAAAATTATTATCTGTTCATACGTAAGAAAGCCCAATCCTGTGGACTCCTGGGATGGATGGACGAAGATTCTTCCCCATGCCTCACAAGAGCCCCAGGAGCTAGACCTGCTGGGCTCCTCTAGGGCAAAGTACTGCATTAACTTTGTGCAYAGAGCGAGACCTAAYTGGCAGASCACAAAACAACAAATCAAAGAGGTGTCGCCAAACGATAACCASTACAACATAGCTGAATGGTGCAACTACACCAGCACCACACTGTCTGAGTCCATGTCATGCCCCAGAGAGCTCCTGGGGAGTGTTTCTTATCTGTGGCGATAGGGTGTGGGCAGGAATCCCCTCCAACATCAAAGGGGGTCCCTGCAGCCTTGRCCAGCTGACTGCCCTCACCCCAAATATCACCCTATTGCACAACTGAAGCAGAATAACAAATTGGCCCGCCAAAAGASATCCTTCGAAGAATTCGGTCCAGATTGTRATAGCCAAATTTACAATTGGGGAACGACAAAGAGGGTTGCAGTTTCCATCTTCCTGCCTTGGGTTACCGCTGTGAAGGCCCTTGGTGAGCTTTCTCACCTGAGGTGTTGGCTTAGTAAGCATGCCAATGCGACATCTGCTGCGCTGTCCGATCTCCTTGCGAATGAGGAGACCATCWGGCACRTCACGGTACAGAACTMAATGGCTATCGACTTCCTGCTGCYCTCCCATGGCCACGGGTGCAAGGACTTTGAGGGACTTTGCTGTTTCAACCTATCTTCACACAGCAACTCAATACAGGCAAACTTAAAAGGACTGTTAAACCAGGTGAAAGACATCAGGACTGAGAAAAAGGCACCCAACTGGCTGGACAAGCTGTTCAATCAATGGGGAATTCCTGAGTGGGCCTCCTCTGTCTTAAGAGGCCTGCTATGGGTCATCATCATCATAGGAATTGTTGTAACTGCTATATCGTGCCTCAAGAAAGCCATTTTGAAGACAGTTGGGGAGGCGTTTTTAATTAACAGAAAAAGGGGAGATGTGGGAAGAGAGAACAGAGAAGATGGCATTGGGACACCATGGGATGATTCAATCAATCATCTGTAATACACTCCCTTTCTTCCAGAAAGTTCCCTGCTCCCCACTCTTTCATTGGATCTCACCCTGAGAACACCTTCTCCCCATTTCCTTATTGGTGTACCTCCAGTCACCCCACCTTGAGCCCTCCTCTGTACCCTCTGCTTAGTGGTCGAAGTGTACTCCGATCCCGCCTACCCTTTCCCCCTTAAAAACCCCGGTCCCACCCGGGATCGGGGCTTGGCACCCCAACTCCAGTCCCTTTCAGCTGAGACTGTACCCCGCYTTCCTTCCCTCTCTGCACCCTCAAACTTCCCGACATTAATGCTGGGAACAGCACCGGATACTCCAAGTCCTCCTTCTAACTGGCCACGCTGTCCTTCATCATCCGGGATTGCACATGCACGTATTAGCGGCAGAGCCGCTCCGCAGCGGGATGCGTCAAGGAGRAGGTCTGCCCGCACCCACCCAGAATTGGGGTTTGCGGCAGCAGCTAGGACCCCAAAAACCCRCACTGTGGCATTASCATTAATCAAGTTTTAAGAAGAAGCCCAGCTCAGCTTCATGAACCAGTCTCTGGGCTGACTGACAGAAGCTCACAGCCAGTGGGAGCTCTCCTAGGAATCAGACGTCTTATTCGTTCAGAGTCTGGGGACACATAGACCAATGACCTGTGTCTCAGCCCAGGAGTTTTGAATGGGCTAAAAATGGTGCCGGAGACAATAAAAGAGGCTGCTTGTCTGAGGCAACATGCGTGAGTCTGTCTTATATGTCAGGTGTGGGAGATTAGGGAGCGTGCGGAAGGTATCGTGATGTCACGGGCTGACAGAACTCCTCCCCTTTGCTGTTACTTAGTACTGTTAACCCATTATAAATGACCCTGTCCAACCGTTAATAAAGGCCATTTACCGTCGACCATATTGGTGTGTGTGAGTACTTGGACCGAGTGGCGAAAGCGTTGCTGCCGTGCCGTTCCCGATCTAGGACGCCACGCCCCAAGCGGAGGCAACACTCAAGTGTAGGAATTCCACCTGACAACAGATGAAGTCAAAGGAATACAGAAATACCAAAGCAACACAGCAGTGATTTTTTTTTAAATCAGATGACTTGCATGTGTTTGAGCAATTGAACATTGGTGTATACATTTACGTGAAATTCCCACATACAGAACAAGAGTCTTATTTGTGCGCAGAGTGGGGCAGCTGGAAGCGGGAGTGGCCGGCAGCAGAAGCGGCTCCACACCATGGAGTGCAATGTGGCAGCAGGGCAGGCAGGGATGTGGYGCAGCAATGCCCGCTTCATGGCCTCCATGATCCGCATAGTTGAACAATATAGTCATCCCTTCAAGGATGACATACATTGTTTCCGTGGATACTTGTTATTTTGCACTAAATAGTTTATCTAGTTGTTGTTTTTKCCCTGGGTGTTTGGTAATTTGCACTGATCACRTGGTTCRTCCCATTCTTCTCACCCTGTAAGCCCCAGGGGTAATGGTTTGTCCCAGGTTTACTCCTCCCCTTGCCCCTTCTTCACTTGTATCCCAYTGTCCAGCTCCCATGGCTGCAGAGCAGGCTACAGGTAGCATGCAGCTGGTTTCCTACTTGAAAAGCAGTTACACTCCAGACTTGTTCTGGGACAAGAAACTCCAGAGGAATTTTTCTCTAGGAAAGTAAAACCATAAACACACAGAGGAGAGAACCATTCCCAGACCCAAATATCCATCACATGACAGAATTGCTACAGCCCTGCTGTGTCTCACATTCTTTGTGCAAACCTGTGTCGCGAGCCATCCCAGTGGACGAAAGGCATGATAATTTTTTTGTGCAAAATAACCGACAAAGGCACAGGGGTTTTTGCAGTAATAGATCAACAAAGGTRGTTTTATTGAAATAACCACAGCAGTATTGCGTTGGTGAGGGGATCAGGGAAGAAGGGAGCAGGCAAGGAAAAGAGGTAGGAAAGAAGGGGATGGGTTATAGCTACCGAAATGTGAAGTTGCTTCTGGGGTCCAACCGTCGAAGCTCACCAGGCCACGTCCGGGGAGATCTCAAAAGGGTAYGGCTAACCAGGGCCCCAAGTATACGATTTTTCGTTGGGGGAAGGGAAGCCGAAACAAAGGTCTCCACGGAGGGGGAGAAAACATTAAAGGGGGGTACACAGCATCCAATCCAAGCAACAGGTAAAAACCATTTTTTTCATGGCCCAATGCTCGCAGGTTCTGGGCAGCTTTTCCCCCCTCGACTGCACACCTCTCCAGGTTGGGGGGGGGTTCAGTTCCAGTCTTTGGCAGATGATGTCAGGGGGGTTTTTCTTGCACGGGGGTTTCTTGTCTTGGTTCCATGATGAAAAGGTTTACATCTCTGCTTGTCCGTCATGATGGCGGAAGGTAGGCAAGCGGGATCTGCTTCTTGGAGGAGGGACCGCCCCAGAGCTCAGACCAGCCAGGCCTGGAGGCAGGGAAGGAATCCAGATCCATTGYTCAGAAAGGGCAGAATGCCCCCTTCAAGTACAGCGTGGCGTGTTCTGCAAACAACACCTGTAGAAACAGTGAGCTAAGAAGCGTACGGACTTTACCTTCCCCACTGGCTCACAGTCTTAAYTCTTCGGTGGTCTTTTCATGACAATTGTGAGGCAAAAATAAAGGGTATTTCGGGCAGACTCTCACAACCTGTCAAAGAGATTCCCTTTTATCTCTACCAGGAGATATAAAGACAACAAACTGGGCTAAAGGGGCAGGACAAGCTTTTAATTCCAAAGGTGACAAGYATTTTGGATGGCCACCACAGCTGTGACCAGGCAATTCCAACCCACAGTTCCTAAACTCTGCATGGCTTCATCAGATGCCAGGAGGGAGATAACAGCTTATGAAGTTCCTAAACAAACATCAAAACATATCTGAATGCAAGAACATTTTGTACTATTGTATTAAATTAAATCCATGATAGATMGCCAAGTCACAGGAGGCCAGTTGCAAGCCCTTGCTGCTGTCAAGTGATGAATTTCAGTAAGAACCTTGAAAAGAGGAAACAAAATGGATGAGATGCTTGCTCCTGTGGCAGAGAAAGCAGTGGGGGATTTTGCCCACATCAGAACTGTAGCCCTGTGCTCAGAGCTGCCAGAACACATTGTAATTGCCATTGTATTGGTTCCACATAATCTTGACAAGTAGTAAAACTCACTTTYCTCTGTAACAGCAGTTAATAGCAGGAGGTAGAGTCATTTAAGAGAGGCTACATAACAGTACTGTCTGCCCTTTCCCACCCCAAAAGGGGTGASATCAAGTTCAATAATCACAACATTTAAAAAAGAAAATCCATGTGCTGCAATTTGGAGCCTCTAAGTTTCCTCTCAGGTGGAAATTGTGAATTCTTAGCACTTAATGARAGCAATTTCAATCTTCAAAAAAATAAACCAAAGATCACTATGTAACTTCGCTAAGTCCCTATGTCAAGGATTTATATGCAAAGGGCATGGGAGCTCATAACACTTCTCTCAGTCCCTGAGGATCCTCCACTGCCATTAATACTCATAGGAAARTGTCAGAACCAGAGAAGAGGAAGGAATGCAGTCCCTTGGGTTAGTATTTTCACAAACCAGTGAAACCTTGAGACAACAGGAAAAGACCAGCTTTGCAGATGGAACATTTGAACTCTGATTCCAACCTCATATTGAACTTGGACTTCATATGGAACCTTCAGGAAGATCACAGACTTCAATGATGACTGAAGATAGGGAGAATAATTTTGAAATGAAGATCATGGGTGTGTTTGGCTTTGTGGGTTTTTTTGTGCATATGTGTTTTTGGGTTTGGTTTATTGGTTAGCTTTGTGGCAGGGGATGTTGTGGCATTTTTTTTGGCTTTCATCCGGAGTATTCTTTGGGGAGGGAGGAGGCAATGGGTATAGCATTGCCAGCCTAGGCAAGGAGATTTTTCTGTTCTGCTCCGTAATAGAACAGCATCACTTCAAGTCCTTGGGGGCAGTTTTGGGTGATAAAATATGAGAATATTAAATAATTCAACAGTGCAAGGGAGGGACACGAGSGTGAAGGTCTGTGAAGGGAAGCCATGGGAGGAGTGGCTAAGGACGCTGGGTCTGTTCAGATGGACAAGTTTGAGAGGGCGCTTCAGCACAGTTACAACTTCTGTSAGGGAAAGGGGGTCAGGCTCTGATCTCTGCTCTGTGGGGACAGGACCTCAGGAAACAGCCTGAAGCTGTGTAAGGGGAGGTTTAAATTKGGTATCAGKGTGAGGAATGAAATCCTGGAGATGAGAGCTCTTTTTCAGAGCAGTAATTGGTAGTTGATGTTAATGAAGTTRATAAAGCCTTAAAATTAAGTGTTGGTCTGTTGTTAAAYATTGAATGTTAGAGTTCTAGGACTTGCCTTTAGATGCCACTGTTAGATGTTACTATTTTACCTTGTATTTATATCTCTCCCCGTCGTACTCCGTATTTGTACCCCTTTCCGTCTCACCCCGGATTTGTATCCATTCCCCTCGGGAACCACTTCCCCTGCTCCCCTGCTCCCAGGAGGACTTGCACCCGGGACTGAATTCAAATGAGAGGCTATGGGAACTATATGAACCCTCTCAAAACAACAAACCAGCACAWAAACTTTGACTTTAACCCACCAGAACCACACCAAGTCGCCCACTCTTGACCAGAGCTGGATTCCGTCCTGTCACCATAACTTTGATAGTACCCAGCTTAGGATACCCCTAGGCTACGACAGAARCCCCAGCTCTGCCGAGAGACAAAGCTGCGCTGCTCCKCCTCAGCGTCGYTCAGCGGCAGCAGCGGCRGTGTGCGCGACGCCTCGGGTTCCCYACCCACAGGTGTCTTTAATAAMGGCCTTCTAAAGGAGCTGCTCTCCTGGCCCTATTTATTATTACATGCAGTAAAGGTTCTTCATCAATTTAGTGGGCAGAACGCCTGTGCTTCGAACCACGGCGGGTCTGCCGCGGCGGGCGGAGCGATTCCTTAACAGCGGCGGGCTGCGCGTCCCTTCCATCGGCAAGGAACAGGCTGCTTGTCTCTCCTGTCGGGCATGGAACAGGCTGAGTGTCCCTTCCACCCGCAGGAACAGGCTGCGTGTCCCTCCTATAGGGCAGGGAACAGGCTGTGTGTCCCTTCCATCGGCAGGAACAGGCTGCGTGTCCCTTCCATGGGCAGGAACAGGCTGCGTGTGCCTTCCCCAGGCAGGGAACAGGCTGTGTGCCCCTTCCATCGGCAGGAACAGGCTGCGTGTCCCTCCTTTTCAACAGCAGGGAAGACGCTGCTTGTCCCTCCTGTCGGGCAGGGAACAGGCTGCGTGTGCCTTCCACCGGCAGGGAACAGCCTGTATGTTCYCTCTATCGGCAAGAAGAGGCTGCCRCGGCCACGGGCACTGCCCTGGAGCAGCCGTAGCTCCCTGGATCGGGGACCGACAGCAGGCGACAGCGGCAGGCCGCTCGCTACCGAGGCTGGGTGGGTGCGAGCGGGCTCGGCGGCGGGCGGGCCGGCGGGGCCCGGCAAACACGGCTGCATGGCTGGCTGCAGTGAATGGTTGCAGTGGATGACTGCAGTGAATGGTTGCAGCGGCTGGCTGCAGTGGCTGGCGCCATGGATGGCTACAGTACATGACTGCAGTGGATGGCTGCAGTGCCGCCCGCCCCGTCGGGGACGCAACGGAGCGATCGTGGCGATGATGAATCGGGATGGTTTTCGAGAATGATGGAGCAGGGAAGCAGCACCGGGGAGTGGCGGGGGGACTGAAAGAAGTACCGAGTGATTCCTGCAAAAGAACCACCTCGCCCTCCGCGACACTCAGACAAAATGTCCGCTCCTGCGTAGCACTCAGCTGATTTTATGTGCTGAGGCTCCTCCCACAGCCCGCCCCCGCGGGCATTTTTGSCGGGCGCTTTTGGCGGGCATCCGGGCATTTTGCTCCGCCGGCAAATGGCGGGTTCCGCTCCCCGTCCGACCGTGGAGGCTTTGTCTGTGCTGAGTGACTGCCAGGAAAGGTCTTCCTGGGGCTGCAAGCTCATGTACAGCCCCTCTAAGAACTCCATGTTCTGAGGCGTAAGTGAAAATCAGGTTGGTGCCTCTCACACTGGAGCAGGCTCCCCAGGGAATGGTCACAGCACCAAGGCTGATGGAGCTCAAGACAATGTGCTCAGGCATGGAATGATTCCATGGTGGAATCCACAGGCCTGCCCTGTGCAGGGCAGAAGTTGGACTTGATGGTYCTTGTGGGTCTCTCTCAAYTCAGGATATTGAGTGATTCTTTGATGCCTAGTGCTCTTGATAAATGCCACCAGGTCAGCCACGTGGAGTTTGAGCTCCCATTCCTGGGTGGCGTAACACAGAGTATCAGGTAGAAGAGCAGAAACTCACTTCATGAAGTTAAAAAAAAAAAAGAAAAGAAAAAAATTAGGCCCAGAGTTGGACTTCTTTCCATGAACATATATGCCCACTACTTTCAGACATCTCRCCTACTGTGGGTTCTCTCTGCTGCATTTCTTCAGTCATTGGATTCTCCCAGTTGTGAATCCAGGCTGCCTAATACTGAGGGTCCAAACCTCATGTGGATGTCGGGGCACAAAACTCTAAATTTGAAAGAGCCTGTGTCCAATTGTGACTTCCTTCTTAGAAACAGGATTTAAGCTGTCAAAACTCTTAACACAAATTCTAGGGCTTCAGCAACCTGTGAGTCCCTAGATGACACTACAGTCTGTCCCTGTTTGTATTGAGATGTATGTTTTCAAAGGCCAGAGAGCTTTTGAGAGATTAATACAGCTGCAACTAAATTCACATACAGAAGTCTGGGACTTCCTTTCACGTATTCCGTAAAACACAGAGCAAATGGGAACCTAGAACACCTACYGGGAGAGATTCATAGATCCCGAAGGAGAATTGATCATAGCCCTCTACAAGCATGACCTTGTGTTTAACACAGGCCATAGGATTTCACCTGCTGTGGCAGAGGGAATTATTCTTTCTTTCTCCCTAACTGAACACTATCAAGCCCAATAACTTTGTGGTGGCTGAACCATAGCTTATCATTAAGTAAGACATCCAGTCCTGGTGTAAACGTTCCACTGTGAATTTACTGCCTTCTTTGCCAAGCTTACAAARTGCTTAAACACCTTGATTCAATTCATTCTTTTTCATTTGAATTTATTTGACCTAACCTTCCTGCTACCCAATTTTATTATGCTTTAGTGCATTGGACTGAATACTCCTTAATATAATTTCCCTGGTTAAGACTGTTAAACAAACTATCACACTCCAGACAYCAGGGACCATAGCGGGCACTTTCAGTGTAAAAATCTGCTGTACCAACAGACTGAGGTAGTTCAAAGGTTCTGCTCCATGGCAGGATAAATTGGACTGGAAGTGCCACAGAGAAATACCCTGTCCCACTGGTACCCCCCCTGGTGTTCCCCTGAGTAAATCAGTTCAGTGAGTTCAGCCATAAGAAATCCAGCGCTAAAAAAGTGATGGATCAGGATTTTGTTGGCTTGCTGCCTAAACTCTGTAGGCACGAGCCTTATCCACGCTGGGACAGGGGAAGGCAGCTCTGACAGACTGAGTTAGGCTGTGAGGAACTCGCAGTTTAGGGGAACTGTGGTAGATTTGCACCATCTGYGCAGAATGGTCACAAAACACACAGTAAGGTTGAAGCTGATCTCAGGATCTGAAAATGCAGTCCTAAACTTTAACCTACGGCTTCTAAAAAAGCAAATCAAACTAAACCTACCCAACCCAAACCTCCTTGCTTCAACTAGTGATTCCTGAATTAATCTTCAGTGTTGGTCAGGGCCTTCAGCACCATGTGTGGACTTCTGGTAACAAAAGAACGTGAGAAGAGTGACAATTAATAAATAGAGTTTGAAAACCAAGATGGATGATCAATCCCACAATGCATCTCTCAGACACTATATCCTGAATAAACACCAAAAAGAGCTGCTGTGTCTGAAGTGAAMAAATCCAAGACAGATTAATGAACTGACCTGAATAAAGGCAATCCATTTTTCATATTCTTTTAAAATATTATCTTTTCCCCCTTTCTAAATAAGCGACTGGAATGTTAAATCAGTTAAGTGCATCRATTTGATAAAAACTATGCAAATCTTTAAATATATAAAGGCACCATCTATAACATTGACAGTTCAGATAAAGGGTTTAGTTTTAGTGGAAAATAAAAGTTYCCAGTATGGAATGTAAATGCAAACATTTGTTTTATTTATTTTTTTAAAGTACTTTGTATTTTGTACTCTGACAGTTACAAATTGCATGGGTAATTTATTGAAGTTTTCTCTCGCCACAAACACAGTCCTCCCTTCATGAAAAGGCTTGCTAATATCGTGGGAGGCTGGAWAGAAATGCAGAACTTGAGGGACAGTGGGAAGGAAGATAATAAACACAGAGAAATGACACAGATTAAAATAAAACAAATAGCAGGCAGTAGTTCAAATTACAAAATGCTGGGGGTATTGAAAAGAAATTTATCATATGGGCCAGGAAAATGCATGCACTACACAGCATTCCTCTGCTTGCTTCCTTACTTGGGGGTCACTATCCACCTTTTTTTTCTCTTTGAAGGGGAACTGGCTATTACTGATCTGTTGAGCTCAAACCCTCGCCTATCAAGAAGAGAGCACAGCAAAAAAGGGTGGAGGTAAAGACACTCCTTCAGTTTCCTTCTCTAAAGAAAACTTCCCCTTCCCCCTTTCCCCTTTCCTTTCCCCCCTTCCCCTTCACCTTCCCCTCCCATCTGCTGTACTAGCACAGCAGAGTCCACAGTGATGTTGAACAAGGCAGAAACATAAAAATGATGCAGTAAATAAGGTTTTGCTGTTTGTTTTAACCCAAATAATTTCACAGACCTGGTTTAAACTGCAGCTGTATCAACAGGGCTGAAGGGATGGCAGGGAACTTTGTGGGCTGTAGAAAAAAATGCAGGATCTAACTAGTCCCAGGGGAAGCATTCAGATAAAATGGTTGGCTTTGCCCATTCTGCCTGGGGAGAACAAATTCTAGGACAGATTCAGCTCAATGAGATTGCATGGCAGTTAGGACCTTGCTTAGTGCCAAAGTGTTGTGTGGTGGGGTTTTATTTGCCTGAGTTAATGTACATAAATRGTCTTTTAAAACTAGAGTATCTAATCTCATTTTGACTTTGCAGAATCTGAATGAGGATAAGGAGAAATTATACAGGTGATGTGGAAATCTGAAGAGTCACTTAAAAACCCAAGATAAAGTGCTATGRAAATTACTGTGAATTAGATAAATGCTCAGTTTATTACTGGAAGCACTTTTGTGCCTCCCCAAACAACAAAGTAGAATGCAGGCTGAAGTCCTACCCTCTGTAGTCCACTCCTGTATAAAACAGCACAAAAATCACCTTCACAGGGTCTTCTGTAAAGTAAAAAAATGGAGCTCAGAGCACTTCACATGTCTGCAATCAGACCAGCACCATAGGTGCCTATGRTGAGTGAGAAGCTGAATCTATTTCTTGATATTTAGGTGTTAGAAATCATGTAAAAGGTCCAATTTAAAAGGACAGTGCCATCATATCCTCTACAGAGCTTTTTTTTTTTTTTTTTCAAGAAGCCACTGTTTCTTGAAAAGCTCCTCTCCCTGCCTTTTTGGGTATATTTTGTTTTGAACTTTCTCCTTTAAAGAACATAAAGAGCCATAAAAAACCCAGTGCACTGAGGTCTGAACCACTTCATTAGCTTTTTCTAGGGCATTACCAAATAGTTATTACTAAGAAACACAGAATCATTAAGGCTGGAAAGACCTCTAAGACCATCAAATCCAACCATTAAYCCACCACTGGCAGGTTCACTCTGAAAAGATCTCCGCAGGTGCCGCATCTAAACAATTTTTGAACATTTCCCAAGACAGTGATTCTACCACTGCCCCAGGGCAGCCTGTTCCAGTGCCTCACCACCTTTTTTGAGATTTTTTCCCCCTAATATACAATTTAAACCTTCCCTATTTCAGCTTCACTTTTTAGGGTTGACTCTCTGCTTTTAAGACAAGACTAGGATTCAWCACACATTTTCATCAGTCTGCCAGAAAGCTGAACATCAGAAAGGTGTCTTGATAAACTATCAGTCTTTATCTTCTACAGTTTTGAAAGCCAGTAATGCAGACAGATGGTGGCAAAACAATCCAAATTCCATGGGAAACTCAGAACTGACACTGTTTTTGCATCATTGTTAAGTTACATCAGAAAACAGAAGCAGTAAAACAGCTTAATATGCACAGAGCATTTGCTCAGTCTAAAAACAGCTCAAAGATTATAGCTGGTAACTCCACAGACCAAAAAAAGTCTCCAGGCAGATGCTGCAGCATTCYACAGCAACAGGAGCCTGATCCAGCAAAGCTTTTGGGTGGCTAAATGTATTTGATTAGAAAGAGATTGACTTTCCCTGGGTGGGTTGTAGCTCATTTTAAGCTGGAGGTGGGAAGGGCCCAGCCCTTGTTGTGCCCAGCTCTCCACATCGTCCTGGATGGAGGACAAGTCTGTTCTCCAGCAGCAGCTCAGAGCAGCCTTCAGACTGCCTCTAAAATGCAGGAAATGTTAAAATGCCTCAAAATTGGCATGAAAAGAGTGTTTTAGACAGCKTTCTCTGTTGGAAAGGCAGGACCTATATCATGTCTGCTCAAGGAGGGTTTCAGCTCAGTGCTGGGTCACTGGTTGGRCTCAGTGATTTTAGAGGTCTTATTTTAACTTCAGTGGCTCAACAATGGGGGGATTGTGGAGCCCACACATCCCKGGAGCTCCCCAGTCAGTTCCTCCCCTCCCAGACTGCACGCTGGGCTCTCATGGAAGGAAGCAAATGATGGAGCTGAGCACCTGCTGAAGCAGCACCATCATCATCATCATCATCACCAGCAGCAGCAGCAGCAGCAGGAGCATCAGGAAGCCTGGGCAAGGAGCAGCCCTCCCTATACATCATCGGGGGGYTTCCATCAGGTCCCACTGAGTGCCCTCTAAACCCTGCGCTGAGCCATGCGCTATGCATTTATTTTCAGCACTACCCCCACTCCTTGCTGTWCCCAGCTCCTTGATTTAATTATTCTTTTGTCTTTCCCTCCTCCCAGGCCTGCTGCCTGCCCTGTCAAAGCCTCATCTTGCCTTGGGTCCCTGATCCAATTTGTTCCTGAAGCCCGGCTGGGTCCTGTGTGCYGGGCTGGCGATTCCTGCGACGCTCCCAGATCCTGCTCAATTCCTCAATTAGCTCCCCCTGCACACCTGGGTGTAGCACTAATGTGGCATCTGTTCTGCTCAGGGAACGTCTGCTCCATTAGGGTGCTTTTCCATCACTTCCAGGAGAGGAAGATTACCGTGCCCTTAACTGCATCACTGCCTTAGCTGGAGGGATCATCCTCTGCCTCCTTGCCTTACCTACAGCCACTCAAGCTTCTCTGCAGATGTTGAAACTTGGGAAAATGGTTTCTCTGGAAGAAAGGTGAAATGACAGACCATCAAGGCTGTAGAAAGAGCAATTTGTTGGAAAGCTTGAAGCCCGAATCACAGAGCTGCACAAGGCTGTTTTAACTGCTGTGCCTTGATTGAACTTTGTGTAATCCCAGCCAAGTGCAGCTCTTTGCCCTGTTTGAGCTGTCTGTAAAGCTGAGGAGCTCTTCAGGCTGCAGAGCAGGAGTGTAAAACCTTCATCAGTGTCCTGGTTTAGGGCAAATTTGCGAGAAAACCTCCAAAAGGGGGGCCCTCCAAAAAGCAAACCCACACGGCCCCTTCTCCCAACCAGTTCGGGAAGGATTCCTCAGAGAGAAGTGGAAAGAACCTGTTTATTTAAMAGGCACAGCATYCCCAGCRCACAAAATGAACAATACCAGATGACACCACTCTTTCACTGTTGCAGKGTGTTGCAACTTCCTGTCTCAGACTTCCCTGTCCCCCAGGTGTTCCAACTTCCCCTYCCTCTGCTGAGAGCTGTCCATTCCAGCAGGAGAGTCCTTTGGTTGGCAGAATTTCAAAAGATGCTCCTCAGGTCCGGGCTCATTGGCCTGTGCAAGTGTCTTTATCCCTTGAGCCTTCCCCCCTCCCACCTGGTTGGTGCCTCACCTGTCCCTTCCCTCCCCCTGCCCGGAGTTTAAAAAGACAATGAGGGCACTGTGGCCGGGCATTCTAATGGAGCTGTTACCAACATTCAGATGTCCGTGACCCTGGAATAAACTCTGGATTTAACCCTCTGTTGGAATCCACTCCTATTTTCTCCTCACCTAGCCTAAGACTTCCTTCAGAGGTAAAGCCCGAGTTGCTAAAAGCCTGGACTTGGTTTCCAGTGCCCAGCTGCTGTATCCAGCCAGGCAAGGGTACCACTGTGGAAAACACCACAGCAGCTACCCCAGCCAGGCGGCGAGGGCCAGACAAGCCCGGGCACGTCCCACCTGGCAATATTGGGATTTATTCCAATATTTCACAGCTCTGAAAAAGATGACAAATTCAGAAAGTCTCTCTTGGGGGTGGTCACTCTGTTGTCAGTCACTCYGGTGTGGGAATGGCTGCTGCCCAGAGCAGGCCCCGCTGGGCCACAAGGGGCAAGCTCTCRGTGCTCCCACRTCCCAGTCCGGAGCAGGTTTGAGTAGGTCCAAAAAAGGGAAAGGAAAAACAGTCCAGGGAAAAATTCGGACTGCTTAGCTAAACTAGCTAATGAGCAGAAGCAAAAAGCAAGAGCAAAGCAGAAGCAAGAGCAAGAGCAAAGCGAAAAGCAGAGCAAAAGGCAAAAGCAGCACCATGTCCTGCCMTGTCTCTGTGTCCTGCCAGCYGTRGGGGAGCRGCTGAGAGCAAAACCAAAACAAAACATTCGCTCTTCAGAGCCAGTCTTGAAGGCACAGAACATAATATCCAGCATAAACAGAACACACGAATGGGGATACAAMRATCRTAAYGTCACCCTAGGACAATCAGGCTCAGACTGCTCAAGCTGTTTGCAATAAAATGTGGACAAGGATTATCTTGCAGGGGATAGGTCCAGACTTTTTCATAGATTTTTTTCCATTTGTGCCCAGATTTTCCCCATGGTCTTCAACAGGAGACTGAAGGACAGTGGGAAGGGCATACTCAGAAGATAGAAGTACAGACAATGTGGATTGTTTTAAATATAATAGTAGCAATAAAGTGTCTAAAAAAAGTAGTTTATTCAGYAGAGGTGATGAGAAATGAGAGCTAATGCTTTCTGTCAAAGGTGAAGGTTTTGCCCTTGGATCTAAGGTGATAAAACAGCATTTTTCAATAAGACAYCAAGTTGGGTTCAGAATTTTTTTTTTTCATGTAAAATTCAAGCTCTTAATATCCTGTATTCTGGGGATTGGGAGTGGAGAAATTGGCTGGCATAATTTTATTTGACAGACATCAAAGCTAAGGAGAACATTTTCAGTGCTGGAAGGTATATGTTACCACTTTTCATCCATCTGAGCTATAGTATAACTGCTGAAGCTGCTGGCTGGTTTCAACTGTATCTGCCGGACTGGGGAGGTCACAAAGAGATTTTATGAGTGTATGTTTCATGGAAATGAATCTTTAATCAAAAAAGGAGACTGTATTAATTTCTTTGCTGATTAGAACAGCTGAGGTCTGCAGCAAGAATCATTAAAAAGAGAAGGTGTACCAGAAATTTTTATAATCTTCCTAGCTTCAGGAGACGAAACTCCAAAACTAAACCAAGAAATACTGTCACCATTTGAAAATTCAGCTGAGTGACCACACTGTAGCAGAGRAGCCTCTTCCATTCTTCAAACTTCCAATGTTCAAAGAACCAGTTGTTCCAATGCAGTAATTTGCCCCCTTGGATTTGATCTGTACCTAAAAGGAAGCAAAGCCAACACTCTTTTTTTCTCCTTTTGTCRCTGATTCTGATTTTGCTTACTTCCCCTCACGTGTGCATGTCTCCTAGAAGACATCTTCAGTTCTCCTAATTCAAACTCCACAGCAGTCTCCAATAACTTTGCTGGTCTGCCTGAGGCAAATAAAAAAACTTGATAACTTTTAATGGCTGTTAAACCCCTTGTTTCCAAGAATTTTAATCCATCTCATTAAATGTTTTCTGCCATTCATTTATCTCACTACATTATTTGACTATTAAAAGACTAGACATCAGGATGAATGGGCACCGAGCTTCTAAACTGCCCTCAGACCACAATGAAATTTTTCCAAAGCATTTCAACCCTTCACAGGAAGTCCTTGGAAGGCAGTGAGGTCATGGAGACAGAACTGGACTTATTCTGGAAGCTCAGCTGTCTTTCTAAAATATAGAGATCTTCCCCAAGGGCTGGGAAGGACCGGGCTCTGTGGTCTCTGTTCCCTTCCATAGTACTGCCCAGCAGGTATGTGCATTCCTCAACATGCAGGGAACTTTTTTCACTCACAGCACAGTTTTTGGGGGCTCTAAGCAGTGCACAGGAACTGACTTATCTCCATTTAAGTGTTAACAAGGCGTATCTGCCTTTGAACTGGAAGTACTTTAACTAYATCACTTCTCTCAATTAAACTTCTTTCATCCAATTTCTTCATTCAGGAGAACCCTGTATTTTTCACGTGTTTCATGTTAATTTGTATGATTTCATTGCACGCAATCTCACAGTGTAACACAGAGGCAAGAATGAGCTGTGGGACAATAGAAAGAAAAGGATATCCTGAAGTGGGTTTGATACTGGAGACAATCTCCCGTGGAAACTCACTATGAGAAAGATCTGAAATAGGTATTCTGAGCCACAGCACAGGTGTCCTCTCCTCATCCTTTAGGAAGAAACAAAATTATAGAAGCCCTTTGTCTAAGGGGCCTGTGCTGAGCCAATAAATCATTCCCCATGGAAGCAGCGCATCRTTTTTCATGTCTCTCGGACCCTGTGATATGCAGGCAGTAAATCCCTTTTGATTGGGGTCTTTTTTTACATACTGAGAGACCACAGCACATGATTAAAGTTGAATCCCAAAATGAGCTCTACTGCCTTCAGGGGAAAACTGTTTCTTCCAGAGCAGCCTGTCATGTCCTGCTGTGTCACTCTGGGTCTTTTCCCGTGGCAGATATAATTTCCATAYACTACAGTTAATTTCAGCTAATCAAACAGCTCCACCAGTTGAAGACATTGTGCTGAAAACAAGCCTTAACAAAATATGCATGTGTATCTGTAGTTTTGACTTCTTTTGGGAAAGGGAGAAAATCTCCATACCCTCAGTTCTGTTTGTCAGCAGTGCCAGGGTTTGCATTCATAGTGGGTCCCTCTGTGGAAAACTGGTTAAAGAGAACAAAATGACTGTGCGCTGAGTTTTTTAAAAGTCTGTCCAAATCATCTGAGAGGCAGTTGACTCACTGTAGTGTAGGCTTGTCTTGAGTACTATGGACTAAAAGTGGTTTTACAAAGCTCTTTTTGTTCAGAAATGCTATCTATAACATCTTTCATGGTGCCTTTTCTGCAAGGTACAATGTGAGCTCACACACAGTGAATAATTAACAACCAATGGGTTAAGAATAGTGGATGTGGAAGTAGTTTCCAAGAGGGATTTTTTCCTCTTTTTCTCACTYAACTTTTCAGAAGAGTACTTAAATAGTCAGAGACAGGAGGGATTATATCCTAGAGGTAATTAATGTCAATCAGTCATCAAAACTAGCTGCTTTTATGTGCTCTAGTGAATGAGGAGTCCAACAGCTTGGGGGATTATGCTGCACAGAGAAGTTCTGGCCATGACCTTGCTCCAGTCCCTGGAGTATGGTGGAACTTTCACTCAGTACAGAGATTTCTCAGGGAAATCACAGCCCATGGGAAGAAGCAGTACTCAGGRAAATGATGTCAGCCTGGAGCCCAGGGAGGACACAGGCTTTGGCTCTCCTTCTTCTGGAAAACTTTCATCAGTAGCTGACAACTATTGTAATGTGGCCAGTGAAAGTCTGTGTGATGTCTGATTCTCGATTTTGTTTCATATTTCTTCAGATCAAACCCATCAGATTGAGGCTGCCACAAACTGAGAGGCTCACCTGCTCCCAGAGCCCTGATTTAAGTGCYGGTGGTGTTTAAACCCAGCAAAACAGGCATTATACCGTGTTCAACCTGAGGCACAAACTTTAAGGCCAAAGAGAGTGACTGAGAGATTTGTCAAAGTGATCTGGCTCAGTGGATGGAATCAGTACCACAGACACTCAAATTCTGCTTAAAAGCTGTTTTAAGCACATGGGTTCCTCCTTTTTATTTTCCTACTATCTCAGCATTTAAATAAAGATAATTTTTCTCCCACTTCCAGCACAGTTACATGTTTCTTTTGTGTACAATGCTTTAAATGTTCTTTAATTATCATCGCACATAATTGAAGAACATTATCAAAGCAATCAAAGTACAGACAAAGGGACTTGGAACAGTTACAGCTGTGTTCAGCTCTTCAGATGAAGCTCACAACAGCTTCACAACACTGCATGGGTCAGGCTCAGGTGCTGGCCACAGAAATCAGTACTGACCCAGGGCAGATATGGGGGGAAAAGAAGTAAAGAAAGAAAACAAAACCAAAATCCCAAAACCTAAAGGTGGAGTGTTCAAAACTAATTTAAAGGAAGAAGGAAATAGGGTATTCCATGGGATTCTTCCAACCCAAACAAAACTATCAGCCTTCCTGAGTTAGTAACYCGAGTTCCTCCTTTTCTACCATCTCATTCCAAAAACTTGTGAGTGAAGGCAACAGCAGGAATAAAATGCAGCCTTAATACGAATACTGAAGCATAATTGATCTGGTTCATAATCACTGTTCCACAGGGACCAGCAGAGCTTTAAAAACAAGATGTATTTAATCACAGTGTCCCACTGACATCTGTTCAAAGGCAGCTTCAGCTGCTCTCATCTTCAAGAGAAAACTTGTTTGCCCAGACTTCAATTAATCCTCTCACTGTCCAATTTCTGAACATTTTCAACCTTGTTCAGAATCTTTGCACAAAATCCTGTCACTTCCACTTATTCTTCTCTGTTTGAGCACACAGGACTTCAGCCAGAAAGGAAATATGAAAACTCTTACCCAAACTTTTTCTTCCCTGCACTGCAAGCCAATGGTGTAGCTGCTTATTAACTTGTTTTTTTTGAAATAATCAAAGCTAAAGATAAACCCTAAGGTTCAGTCTCCTCAATTGTAGTCCATTATAGAGATAGCCAGTCTTCTGGCTCATGCAAATCAAATTTTTCCCTATTTTGCCTAAAAATTAATTATGATAAAACATTTCTTCAGCATATGCTTCAGATTTTCTTAAAACTGTAACATTTGCTTTTTTAAACAGGAAAACCTTCAGTCTCCTAATAGGCTCTTGTGTTTTGCAAAAATCACAGACTTCCTAATTCCCATCCGACATTAAGTTGTTTAAGTAATTTTATTTAAACTTCTATACTTTAGAATTAGACCAAGCCTCTGAAAAGCATATTAAATATTCACTTATGCTTGAATAGTTTTCATTATGGAATTTCCTGTATTACATATGAAATATCAAAATTTTAAATAGCCTTGGCAGTCATCAAAAGCAGATATGAGAATGGAACTTTCTTGCTGAACAAACCTGATCTCCATCCAAATAATTTCTTTCTCAAGGCACATTTTCTTCTTCTGAGACAAACTCTAGGGTTTTTTTGTTTTTGTTTTTTTTTTTTTTTTTTTTTTTTTTTTTTTTAATTTTTTTTTCCTTAGAGCATTTGCAGTGAAATGGATTACAAAATGCACATGCATTGTACTTCTAAACATAGGACCAGCTAAGCAAGGTCAGCTGTCATGTCATGTCCTCAACTGTGACAAGTAATGAAAGTCAAAAGAAGACTGAGACCACATTGTTAAGAATATATGAATATAAAATATAAATATAAATATATTTTTCTCTCTGTTTTCTCAGTTTCCAACGACTTGTAGATTAAGGAAATCCATGAATTGTGGGTAATACTGTATTTAACTGACCTTGATGAATGTTTCTTCCATGCATTTATCTAATTGCTATTTAGCATCCACAAACACTATGATAAAGAGCTCCATAGTTCAATTATGCACTGTATAAAAAGCTCTTTTATTTGTTTTCAACCTTTGTCTTGCTAATTTCCTTTTGATACCATCTGTTCACTAAGAAAAGTACAGTAATTTCTTCTTTACTGCTTTTTTTTCCCTTACAACTCAGGATTTTCAGAATAGCTTATGGTAGAGAGACCCCGTTGAGGCCACCTGCTCCAAATCTTTTGCTGAAGCAGAGCCACTTGGAGCAGATGGCCAGCTGGGTTTTTGCACATCCACTGATGGAGATTTCAATGCTTCTCTGGGCAGCCTGTCCCCAAATCTGACYACCTCCACACCTCTTGTCATGCCACTGGTCACTGGGAGGACTTCATTCCTTCCCACTGCCTGTTTATACAGGCAGATAAGATACCCCTGTGCCTTCTCTTCTCCAAGCTGAGCAGCCCCAGCTCTCTCAGCCTCTCCTTACWGTAAAGTCCCTTCCTCAGCAAGTTTTTATCTTTCTTGTACTGGGTAGCYCAGAACTGGACACTGGCACAGCAGATTTTAAAGAATTCTTTCACATCCTTCTTCATTYGTCTCCTTCCTGAAGCTTCCTGGTCCAGCTGTTGGTGCTGTGTTAGGAGGCATTTTCTTCCCTTGCTTATGCTTTTTGCTCATCTTCCTCTTCGAYTTTGGAATCCATTTTGGAATGGGACACCCATTTTTCTTTCCTTCAATTCAGTGTGTGGATACACATGTACACATGCAGCAGCATGAGGATGTTCTCTGTACATTCTCTARTTCTGACAAATCCTAATGTTCAGCTGCTCTGTGGCTGCTACTGAGCATGAAAAGATTTTTCCTTAAAATATTCTGCGTATTAGAACTCTGAAATCTCTTACCTGAATAAGCATTTCTACAGTTGGACCTGCAAAAAGCCAGTTTTTCCTTATGGTGATGGTGGTGCTCCACAGAGCAGACTTTCAAAACTTACAGAGTGCTTATAAGAAAGATGGAAAGAAAGACTTTTTATTAGACTTCTAGCAATAGGAAAAGGGATAGTGCTTTTAAGCTAAAATAAGGTAAATTTAGACTAGATATTAGGAAGAAATGAGAGTGGTGAGGCCCTGGCACAGGTCAACCTGTGCAGCTGTGGCTGCTCCATCCCTAGGAGCRTCCCAAGCCAGGTTGGATTGGGCTTGGAGCAACTTGATCTGGTGGAAGGTGTCCCTGGCCATGGCAGGCGGCGTGGAACTGGATGCTCTGTAAACATCCATTTAAACCCAAATTTTTCTATCATTCCATCATTTTGTTACAAATAAACCTTGGATAACTGTTTTTGCAATCCAGCATATGCCTTCATGGTGAGGAGTCAATCACAGAAAGGCATTACTGCCCCCTTAACAGTAACATTTTTCAGCCTTAACTTTTGAATATCTCTTTCCAGCTCTATATTGTATAATGCTAAGGTCTCTGAATATATTACCTGTTTTTTCTCCACCTGAAGTCATTTGGTGCAAGTGTAGAAATCTAGCTAAAACATTTCTCTGTGTGCTTACAGAGTTTAGTTTAAAACCTATAGTTGACAACTCTTCTCACTGTGAATTAGAAAACAAATTCATTTGGTTTTAATTCTTTTGATTTCTTTAAGTTTTTAATTTCTGTTTTCTGGTATTTTCAGGAGGATCAAAATAAAAATGTGCACGTACGTATTTTCTTAACAGGTTTTTGTGCAGCTATCCAGTGTTCCTTCTGATTTTACAGTTAATTTAACTATCAAGTCTATCTATGTTATTTACAAATGCCTTGTCATTTGGGCAAGGATTGATAGTTTCTTCCATAACTATTTATATTATAGGAACCCTTACTGATTCCAGACCTTTAGCAATAATCACTATGCAAATGTAATGATATGATCCTTGCTCAGAAGAGCTTGCAGATTTAAAAGGTCAAGARAAGACAACACAGATGGTTGCAACAGGTGAAATAAGAACCACTTGGATACTTGATACCTGATCCCAGATATATAGGATTTAAAGGAGACTGGCAAAACTCTTCATATATGTGAAATGGAAAACAGCTGGCAWGATAGCCATGGAGCACTGGGATGAAGTCTGTCCTTTCTTGTGCCAGCAGGAATTCACCATAATTATTTCAAATTCAAGTAAACTTCATTTCTTCAATTATTCAAATAAATATTAATAAGAAAAAAATCCTCCTTCTAATCCTCAGTCATGCTGGATTTTATAGAATTAAACAAAATATGAAGGGAATAACCAATAAAATCCTCCAGAGACATTTGAAAACTGCAGTATGAGTAGAAATTCATGTTTAATTTGACACAATTCATGCAAATGTCTACCATAGAAAAGTTAATAATTTAGGCCTCCTCTGGCATCTTTCCACTACCAGGAACTGAACACATTTGGTATTTTAAGCTTCACAAAACACCTGAAAACAGGTAAATGAGAGAGAACAGGGAAAGGTAGGCTTCAGATGTGCTATCGTGRCAACTGGATGCAATGGGAAGATTCAGAGCCCAAGCTGGGCCTAAGAGAACAGCACAGATTTTCTGGGGCCATGTAATTATCTCCTCTTTGATTGAGGTTTGGTTGATGTGCCCAGTTGTGTGAAGTACACTTGACTCTCTGCTCCAGCTTCTGAGAAGTTGGCATTTCTAGAACGTGGTGCTCTCTGCTGCAACATCATCCATTAATAAATTTAGGGAAAAGCAGGCTGTCTTCTTGGGACACCACCATCTCCTGTGGTTCTGGGGGGAGACTGTTCATTATAGCTCTCAGAGAATCACAGACTAGTTTGGGTTGGAASGAACYTWAAAGACCATCTCTTTTCCACCCCCTGCCATGGGCAGGGATGTCTTTCACTAGCCCAGGTTKCTCCAAGCCCCATCCATGGGCATTTGAGTATGGGAAAGGTATCACAGGGCTCAGTGATGGGGTTTGTACTCCTTATACTTTATCGTATGTGAAAGTCCCAATTTCTGGTGAAGATGGGCCCATGGAAACAAAGATCTTTCAGGCTTASGGAAACAAAGGGAACAAGCTGGATGAAAATGTGATAGGATTAACCCTTT
This sequence comes from Cardinalis cardinalis, assembly GCA_014549065.1. Lineage (NCBI taxonomy): Eukaryota > Metazoa > Chordata > Aves > Passeriformes > Cardinalidae > Cardinalis > Cardinalis cardinalis. Next base: position 1,289,222 of record JACDOX010000186.1, on the reverse strand, counting down.
CCCTGAATATTCCTGTACCTATGAGTCCTCTTGGAAAGCGTGCGTGTTGTCGCCATGTTGTCGCCGTGTCCTCTTTGTGACCATCCGGTCACTGCCCGACCAGCCCCAACACRGCGGACTGCCGGTGACACTGTGAAAAGCAAGGGCAAGGAGACCTGCTCCTTTTGGATGCCTTTATTGAGTGATCAGCTCTGGGTGGGGCCCGAGGGGTTGGGCACACTGCYGCTGCTCCSTTTGGCGAYGCAGAGGAGGAGGCAGACAGTTTTSCTCCACAGSWGAACTGGGGCTTCCGTCCTCAYGGGCRTKCCTAGGAAGATGCTTTTTGGCTCATTRTCTAGRGTCCTCATTCTGACCCAGTTCTACTCAGGTCATGGTGACATCTAARGCCTTGCTGGTGGAGTAGGAGAACTTTTTGATAGTAGGATCCGTTGCTTAGTTCCTYAAATCTTTGGCGAGCTTGTAGTTTTTAGGGTCTTTCATTGGATTTTCTTAAATGTCTCTTAGTTTGCACATTTCCCAGGGATGTTACCCAACGCCACGTTGGGGAGCAGCGGAGGCAGTACCTGACAGATGCAACAAGGGTACCAATAAGGTATGGGGATTAACGGTGAGGGTAAYGTAAAGGTTTAACRTTTAACAACAATTTAATTAACACAATAAACTTACTACAATTTCAGATTAAAATTAACAGCTGTAATTGTATTAATTTATGAACTTGTTCATAACAACACTCTCCCGTACTCAGGGGGTACAGGAGGGTGGCTAGGGTTGTGAGCCTTTATGCAGGGGAGGCACTGGCTGACGATGGTGGAGGAGAAAAGAGCTGACTCTTTGTAGGGGTAAAGCCTGAGGTTTATTGGGAGCTCAAGAGAAGCTCCACGCCTCAGAGGAACCAGCTGTGAAGAGCCCAGACTGAGCTCTTGCAACAGGTTATAAAGGGGGGTGGAAACAAGGGAGGGATTCCCAGAACAACCAATGGGAAGAACTGGGGGTGTGGAAACTGGGGAGATAGACGTGGGGGGGGCAACGAATTGAGGAATACTTTGAGGGAGGGCCCCAACCTCCGACCAATCACTTGACGCCCCTGCTGGAAGGTTCTAGAAAGAGGGGGTGGGAGGCTGAGTGATTGACAGGGGTCCAGGGAGGAGATTGGGGAATGAATCAGCAGAATTAGAGGGAGGAGGGAAGCAACTTGGGGCAAACCATTTGGGGGTACATAGGTCAAACCATTACAGAAATGGAGCACAGGTACTAAAAACACAATACAACAGTGTGTGACTATAGAGTCAAACAAATTAAAGCCTGGACGCACACCTAATCCACACTCACAGTGAATTCCTCTGCTCAGAGTCAGCGTGCCCATGGCTGTGACCTCCTTTAGAGATGGAGATAGCGCAATGCCTTGAGCCTCTCTGCTGACAACTAGAAGGATCTGACTCTTAAAATTCTCAAAACCTCCCATGGCTGAGACGTCCAGTTAGGAATACCCTCGGTTTGGTTCTGGCAAAGAACATGCCAATTACTGGCAGGAAAGCAGAACCGTCACATGTGCCGCAGTGCCAGATTTCTTCTGCCTGACCAGCTCCTGATACCAACAGCACGGGCGGGCTCCCCCAGAAAGCTGTCCAATCCGGGGTGCAGCTGCAGGGTATGGCAGCTCCACAGCACAGGTGGACTGCAGACTGCGCCAAGGGTAGGGACAAGKATCAGGGAGAGGCCTTCTGTATGGTTTCCAAAGAAGTTTATTCCCCGAGGTTCAGTGACAGAAAGGGCAAACTGAACAGCATACATCAGCTTATAAGGGGGAGGAGGTCCCAGGAGAGGATACAATCTTTGACCAATTGGGAGAAACTGGGGGTGGAACACAAAGCAGCGAACACAATGTTTAAATCAATAGGGGACTACAGGGGAGGAGAATAAYTTAAACAAACCAATGGGGTTTCGAAGGATACRAAATTGATCGGGAAGTTTCTAGACAAGGGGTCAGGCTTGGGGAGGGATTGACATCCAGTAGGAGGAGAAAAAGGGAACAGAGGGGCAGATCTTTGAGGAGATGGACAGCTAGGGCAAAACYGATAACACAGGGGGAAAGGAACAATCCRTCAATAATAATAACATATGCTATAWCWGTAYAAAATAGGAAAGATTATACAACTGACTGCTAGAAATGYGTTACGATCAAAAAACACACTGCCACAATGTTGTGTTGTGTCTGTATAAGTTGGACTGTTCTGTTCCCGCCTATCTTGTAATGGTTCTGCCCTGGTTCTCCTCTCCCTCCCTTGTGCTGCCGGTTATCCCAMCTCCTCCCCAGTTGCCTTGGAGATAAATGTASCCTTTCTCAAACCCCTCCCCTGTGCCCTGTCCGTCACTTGGCGCTCCCACCCTTCTCTCTAGAACTCTCTAGAAACTTCCAGCTAGAGCGCCGAGTGATTGGCCCAGGGGCCGGGGCCCCACCCTCAAGTTATCCCCACTGGGGCTTTCCCTAAGTCRATCTTTTGTATCCCACTCCCCTCTGAAACCCTATTCGTCCAAGGACTGACTCCTCCCCTGGGTSCCTCCCTCTTTATAAGCTGTTGCAACCCCTCCCTCTTCCTCTTCGGCTGTCGGTTTCCCCTGGGGCCCAATAAACCTGGATTCACCACAGCTGGAGCTGATGTAGCCTTAAGCCCAGCCACRTCCTACCACAAGGTAGYGCTGCTGTCATAGCACAGAGCGTTTGCCTTAGGCGCTGTCCCGAACCACGGAGATCGGGATAGTGCCCCCGTACTGCTAGCGGTGCTGGACAGCTAGCCRGGACRTCCGAGAAGGACAATCCCTCTCCAGCTGGACCGCTTCACCACAACATGGATTTCAGCTTCATACRAATACCTGCATCAAGTTCCCAGCATGACCCATAGAAATCTATTCAGCATTGTCAGTGGAATTTAGTAATTTCAGAATCAGCCCCTACTAAAGCAGGTATATGGGCATGATCCAGTTTGGCTAAAATGAAGCACAGAGTGCCATTTGAAATGGCCTGAGGTAGCCAAGACTGCCATGGCAGGGTGACAAAGACAACATGGAAAACATGGGTATATCCATACTCCCATAGAGCAATACCTAGAGTCCAGGAAGGATAGTGCTTAAATGCAGGACGCATCTTGAACAAATCTCCTTTAGAAATCCTAATCCGTGATCCAAATAAAAAGCTAAGGATGGTGGTCCTTACCTGCTAGTCCRGCAAGGCAAATGGGAAGAAGAGATTTTTCAGCAGCTCTCCAARGGTAGTAAAGAATTGAACAGGACCCTGAAGATACTAAAACATACAGGATCACAACATGCATGCAGCTGCCAGCTTTACTCTAGTGTAATAGGGGCAATTGCCCCAAATCTGTGTCAGTGTGGTAGCAACTGCAATGGCCCCAGATTCCTCCTTAATGCTTCTGCATTACAGTATTTTCTACAACTGAATTCAAGCATTCAGTGACTGCATCTTCAGAGAGAGTCTAAATTCAAGACTGACACTGCAGTCACAAAACTCAGGACAGCTGGTWACCTGACCCCCACAGCTGTGCCTGCTTTTGCCCCAGTACCAGCCCCAGCACTGAAAAATGGCAATGGCTACAAGAGAACTCAGTATGAGCAACAAACCAAACAACCTTTATGACTGAGCAGAAGGCTCAACACTAAAACTATTGAGGAACATTAGTAGGTACATGACTAGAGACATAAACRTGGACAACCAAATAATGAAATAGTGGAAAAGCATATGCTAAGCAAGCCTTTTGTATATATACATAATAGAGATGTAAGACTGAGCTGTAGGCATCCTGATTTATGCTGATTTCCRAGTTTTAAATGAGTTGTTCTTGCTCATTTATACATCTGAAACTCTAAACAAGAAAATAATCCTTGGGACTCATAATTCTCAGTTGTTCTTGTACAGCCCCATTTGCATTCCATGTGGTGATAAATGAGAAAAAAAACCATAAGAGCTATTAGCTATCCTTCTGGCTGTATCTCTTCACTGAATGAAATAATTTATCTGTTAAAACATGTTAAATCAGGATCAGGTACACACTAAGCTAGACAACACAGATGCAGGAAAYATGGACACTGATAAAAAGGCCTGACACAATGTGTCTTGTAGCTACTGCTTGCTTAAGCTGAAAAACTGCTGTATTTCAGTTCAGTTTTACCTGTGTACGTACAGAACTGTAGGATCAATTAATTAATGAAAGCACAGAAACATATTAATTTTCCATATTTTCACTAGAGCTTTCCAAGACAGAAGGGTGGAGGGAACTGCCAGATTACTGGTTGACAGGAACAGGGGCTCCAGCAAACACATTTCTTCAGGCACCTTCGAGCTTTGAGGTACGGAACAAACAAAAGCTAATCAACCAAGTCTGAACACAAAGTGCAATCAAAATACACTGGTATTTGGCAAGTTATAATGGCACTTCCCTAATCCACCTCAAATTAAAGCCCCAAGCTGTGCTACTTTTTGTGTGTGACAAGTTAAGAATGGGTTCTGCACCACTGAGTTTACAGAGCTGGGAGGGAAATGCAAGTTCAAGAAGCGAAAAATCTTCAAGGCCAATGGACAATATGCCATGATTGTGGCACAGAGCCTCTCAGTTCTTGTTTAAAAAGTAGCATTTGTCAAGTTAGAAGCARAACAGGAGCTGAGACCTGTCATCTCCTCCTTTGGAGTAAGATGCCACAGAGCACCTTGTTACTGGCACACTGCACCTTGGAAAAGAAATGCAGTATGGCCTAATATCCTTGAAAATGTGCCACCTACAGGTTTTAGTAAATTTTGTGGATTAACTATGCAAAACATCTCTAAACAATATAAACACATTTTTTTCCCATATTCAGGATTTCAACAAGAACAGATCTTACAGGTCTCGACAGCCAGGTCTCTGCCACGTAGTTTGCTTTCAAGACAACCTCATTCACTGTCCCAAGGTTTGCAGCTGTGTTTTCCCTTGGAAAAAGAGAACCTGACCAGAGACCTCACCTGAGTCATTCCTTTAAAGAAAGAGCATGCCATGCCAGCGACGTCCTCATCCCTGAGGTGGGTAAATGACTTAGACAACCATCACTGCACCGTCTCCCTTTCACTGCCCTGGGGTCAGCAATCTCAGCATCTGAGTCTGTCACTGCAGGATCAGGGAYGTTATCCACATAAGAATGGCTCCCAGCAGGAACAGACAAAGAGAGAAAAATTCCAAATTTAAGCTGAAATGGAAGCTGCCCACTTCAGGGAATAGACACTGCTACTAGACCAGCTGTGCTCTCATCAGAAATCTCTCACTTGTATGTCAGTTAATGAAAATACAGCATTAGAAAAATGACAGGACAGCTGAATGCACTGAGTAAGTACAACTGACATCATCAGATAAGGGAAAAAAAAAACCAAAGCGGGGGAAAAAAAGCTCTGTCCCTGCCCTGAGGACACAGGACAAGATGCTACACCATCAGGCAGGCAAGATGCACAGCTATCTCTCTATACATGCACCAGATATCCAACTTAGGTTACTCCTGAAGTTCAAAGGGAAGAAGTTTGCAGATAATTTGTTAAAAGCAGAGATTCCACCTAATTACTTCCTATCTTCTCAGCTGGAAAACTGTTCATATGTGTCTGTACAAGAAACTAAACTTTAAAAATAAACAAAACCAAAACCCAAACCTTTTTTTTTTAATAATATGAGTTTTTCAGTCTGCAATCAGTGAGAGATGTTAAATTAGATATGAGAGAGAAAACCCTTTGGCTGCAATTACCTTTATATTCTGATGCTCAGTGAAAGACGACACAGCAAAAAAAGGCAAATTATCTTCCCACTTAATAGATGAAGTAGAGACAAAACAGTTTGTTTGTCACTTTGGGATGTGTATCTTTATGATTTACCTGTTACATAACCCAATCAGTATCTAAACACAGAGCAAGAGAAAGAAAGTGGAATTATCTGACTGTCACTGTGAGGACAASAAGCTGGACCAAAGTGAATTGCCTGACCATGGAAGAAAGGATTCCAGAGCTACCCACAGTGGTTCAGCCACACTTTCACATCACTTTTTCCACACTGCAAGTTATGAACACTGACCCTTGTAAATTGCCACCTCCTGAGCCCTCACCACTGAAGAGGACACTGTTCTATCAAGGGAAGGAATTCCAAATGGTTAAGTTTTGCACAGCTTCTAATTGCAGAGGTGTTTTATCTGAAATTTAAGTACCTCCCCAGGGTATAGCTTAATTCCCTTTGGAAAGGACTGTCCTACACACAGCTGAAGTGATTAATGCCTGTGTGTAGATGAGCTATGGATTCTTCCCCAAGCAGTGTTCTCGCTGTTTTAGATTTGAACCCAGGCAGGTGAACCACTTCAGTGTTAATACTCAAGAAGCAACAGGGGTTGGGCATTTTATCCTCCAAAATGAAATTTCTTTCACCCTTGAAGGGTCCAATCTAAATGACAGAAGGGAAGAAGGGCACCAATATCACACTTTGAGTAGCCTCACTATTACAAAGAATCATCACATCAGCTGAAGAGGTTACAAAAATCTATTTTAACACAATCCACCTGCAATCTGTTTTCAATGACTCCCTTAAGACTCCTTAAATGTAGGCGCTTCAGATACTTCATAATAACCACAGTATTTTACCATCTGCTGATGATACCAGGTCTTGTGAGTAAAACCTCTCCCGACTACAAAAGGCAGGCCATTTAGACTGCCTCTCTTTCTGCTATCCCCACTCTGTAAGGGGGTGTTATAATTCCCATTTGCTGCTCTTTCTTCCCTTTTCCAAAGTCATTATTCCTATAAAGCCTTGCAAAAGCACTTTTTATTTTAAATTGCACAAGAACAACAATACCAGGTAACTATCTGTAAGAACAGGGATGTTTCTTGCCAAAAGTAGAGGTCTTTTGTATTAAAAGCACAGAGCACATTCACATCTTTCTCATTCCTCTACCCTGCTTTCCCCAAAAATCTGACTTTGGAAATTATTGCTTCTCTACCCCCAAAAGAAAAGCCTACTGTGGCACTTTCTGCTCCTGATGCACTGGCAGATGAAAACAACTAAGGACAGTCTACARTAAGGAAGGAAAAATGAAATTATTTCATTTGCTTCTCCCACCCTCARTCCCAAAGAACCCCTACAGATTCTGTGAGAAAAAAGATCAGTATGAGATCAAGATGAATGCTGAAAGGCAAATAAAGAACYCACAAGGGTAATTTTATCGTACTTTTTATCTCAAGTTATATAAAATACAACTGCTGGTCAAAATAAGTCCATGGCAAAATTAATGATTGTTTTATTTCTTTTGCTCTGTAATGCTTCCTGGAGGGACTTAAGAGGGTGACTTTTGACAAGTTACTCTGTGGCACACCTGGTACAGCCTGGTTTCCATCTCCAGTACACAGGATGGAGCTCACTGCCTCACTCCATGCAGAGCTGTGTGCTGTGTGTGTGTGTCTACCCCATTTATGCACTCACACAAAAGTGCAGGGTAAAACTCCTGTCTGACATTCACATGGAYACCTTCACCTGACTGGGGTTCTACCTTTGTGAAATATACAAGGATTTCACCTTTAAGAATTGTACTCCTCAAGACAGAATTTTATGTAGTTATTCAAGGGATTCAGAATTTATTAGAGACAACAGGCACATCATACACTTATGGTGTTATACAGTGATATTAAGCCATGAAAGATAACCTATTAYACTCCAGTAAGTCAAAGATTTTACTAACATACCAAAAAAAATCTTTCATTTAAAACAAAGTAACTTATTTCCCTTCAGCAACCCAGCTTGTTTGGTTTTCTTCTTTTCAACTGTCTGTTTTATTTTAAATAAATTATGCCACATGAGGTGCTAAGAGCCATCAGATTTTACAAAACAGAGTCAGAACTTTGTATAATACTATAAAAAAATTAAACCTRTTGGTGTTTTTCAATTTTCAACAATACTTGGTATTTAGAAGACAAGGCTTAAAGTATAAATCTACTTGCMTCTAGTATGTTGTAGCAGCCTCAGTGCTGTCCTGTTCTTCATTCTATGAGGGTTCCTAAGAGCTAGGAACAGAATAGGCATATCAGCCTAAAAAAAGCCACTCAGTGGATGAGAGACATATCCAGTTGGTTCGTCAGTGCTCACTGTTTTACAAAATTCCTTGGAAAATACASTGAAAATATATGCAGTCACTCCSCATGCAGAAACACAGATGAACACACTGGTTGGACTATTTTCCACTGATTCAGGCAAGCTTTTCTGCTTCTGTGCCTGATTTTCTCMATTTAAAAAGTGGACAGTGAAGTACAGTGAAGTCTGGCTCTTCCTAAGCCTTTCCTACTGCAATCACATTCCTCTTGGGTTCACATRCTAACATTTATAATTTAAGAATACAGTTTTAATAGGCTGTTGCAGAGTCCAGCATATGAACAGGCTAATTCTAAAACACAAGACATAGTGAACAACCATGCATTTATGAAGGTCAATATTTAACAGTTTATAAACATCTCTGCAAAGTAAAAATGTGTTCTAGGATCAAGTTGATGATGTCTTTTGGGTTTTAATAAAGAGACAACCTTGGCCTGTCTGGTCAACTGGTACACACATTGGGTCATGCCCATATCCTTCATAATTAGACTTGAGCAGGAAGAACAGGAAGTTTTCTTCAAAAGAAATAGATAAAAAATCCTGCAATATGTACAGTTGWAAGGGCTGGGGTCAGAGACAAGAATTCAAGTCAAATGAAGTGTGGCTGCTTCATAAAGATCACAAGTTGTCTGAGCACACAGGATGCACATTAGAAATGTATTAAAAGAACGAAAAGACCTTTTTTTTTTGCAGAATTCTCTCTGAACATCTGAGAAGTCCAGGCTCTCAGAATTATACTTGGAAGGTGCCACAAAGCACTGTACATAGAACAAGTTCATGAGAAACAGAGGCAGCTGAGGAATATATAAGTCTGAAAGAAAAAAAACCAAACCACAAGAAAATGATCACTACTACTTCTTCAAAGAAGAGTGAGCTAAAGTTAAGAGGGGCTAAAGATATGGTGGCTCCTCTGTGGCACTGTGTGTTCCTAGACAACATGAGCACCAAGCAACAAGGGTAATGCAGTTCTTAAGTCAAACATACAGGAGAAAAAAGGGACAACAGCACAAAGCAAAATTGATTCACAAATACCAGTCAGATTCACATTCAAATAGGTCCCTCTTATCTTTATAATTGGGAAGGATTTCTTCCTGACTTAAAATGTTATTTAAAAAAATACAGGACTATTAGAGCACCCTTTGAAGAGATGCACACATTTATGAAGAGCTAATTACATTATTGATCATACAAACCAGATTCATTATGAACTCAACATGTGGCACAAAAGTAATTTCATGAGTGGTGTTATTCCAGCATCAAGTAAACTGAAAAGTGAAAATCCTTCCAAAAAGACAGTAGTTACAAACACAATCTTCTAGTGTGCCATGTCTCAGCAAGTGAGATTAAAAAGACAAAACAGAACACCTCAAGACTGCAACAACAAAGGTTTTTATTAGAGTGAAGAATATATAATCACTGTACAGAAGACATTTAGAGTTAAAGCGTGAAATACTGAACTGCTCACTGTGCATTCCCGTTGCTGAGCCTGTTAGTAATMATTTAATTGGCTGCCTACAGCTGGGGTAACTTACCAGTACTTAAAAACACTTTGTAAGCAGGCAAAAAATGACTGTCCGTTCTAAATGATACCATTGCCTAYGGCAGGAAATAAAGGATCATATGAATTACATTTAAAACTTATTCAAGGAACAGAGTGGGTGGGAAGGGATGAGAGAGGATTACCATAGTTTTGTGAGGGGTTTTTCTGCACTGAGAAACTATAGCCTCCCTGCTTTAGCTTTGTATGTACTTCTATTATTAAGTAAGAAAATATATTAACACATACAAGAATTCATCATTAAATCCAACCTCTTCCAGTTATCTTTGGCTTGAGAGGAAGTTGCTTACTTCAACCTTTGAGGCTCCCAAGGATGRTACAAACAATGATATTCCTTTAAAAAATGGTTGGTTTTAAACCTTTAATGAACAGAGATTCAAAAACTTCTCTACCTTCTGAATTCTCAGTTCTTCACACTATTAAATCTGCAGCTTTTGCCTTCCAGAACTGTTTGGTTAAGTCCACAAGGGCTTGAGAAAGTCTCTGTTTTGAGCATTTGCTTGTTTCCACCATGAGCAGGCAAAAAGCTTATTTTCTCCAATACTGAAAGAAAAGAAAAAAACACAACAGCACAGAGGTTAGTCCATCTGCTTTACTCTCAAAGAACAAATGCTATGCACAAATTGAACTCTGTGTTTAAAAACATGGTGAAAYGTATAGATGATTTTCACAGCCTTTTAAGGGAAAAAGCAGAAGCCAACTCTATATACCCCTTCACAAATTATTTTATTCAATATACACAGTCCTGCATTCCCTATCTTATTTTGACATCAAGTAGGAAGAAAAACAGAAGCCCTGTGCTAAGGTGCCTGCATTCTCTGATGCAGAAGCACTGGGGTTACTGCCTGGAGATGTTCTAAATCCATGGAACTTCTACAGCTGAAACTGAGTTTGCTCCTAAGCAGATATCAGCCAAGCATTAATAAASCCCCAAAACTGTACAGTTACAGTTTAGGTGAGACACCCTGTATCCCACAAGCCTTCACTTTTCTAATCACTGCTTACCATTTCAGCCCTGAATACAACTGACTTGATTTGTAAATTTACAAGGGAAATAAAATGTGAAACTAGACACTTCAACTGTAGATTKTTTCCTTCCTCTGCAGAAATAAATAATGCTGCTAAAATGAAAATGACTCTCCAAGGAGAAATGGCTATCCAGTCTTCATTAGTGTCAACTAAAATTAGTATGCACCTTTTCCTCCTCTTGAGAACTACTGTACAACACCATYAGCTTATTCTAAATGCTGAATTTATTTACTTTTGAGACAACTTTTTTTTATAACCATTAAGGAGACAGGCAGTGCATGAAAAGGCCTGTAAAACATCTGATAAAATAACAGATTAGAGACACATTAGAAATTAAACTAAAGGCTTCATAAACAGCTGTAAACTGAACACAATTTAGAATATTGTTATAAAAGAACAATACTGAGCTGATTCCAAAACATCCAGACTACTTTATCCAAGAGCTTTACTTAATGCAGAGTGACATATAGAACACTGAAACACCATGGTTACTATAATAACCAGCCTTGTTAAAAAGCTCTTAAGTGCTGCAGTAGACTGCGCAGATTCCTCACAGGCCTATTCTGAAGGCAGTAAAAAAATAAATATCTCCTGATAAACAAAAAATGTGTTGAACATTATTTGAAATGAAATACTGTGTGGCATTAGGCCAAATCTGCCGTTTACACTTGTGTMATAACACTTGTGTGGCATTGGGGTTTTTTTCCAGACAACTTATAATACTAAGGCCACTGGCAATTCCATGCAAAATTACAGATGAAGGAGGGGAAAGCTTCTATTGGCCATTGAGTAAGATGATCCCTTTACGGCAAATTCATGATCCATTAATTGTTCATTTGTTTAATRATTTGCAGACTCCATGAAGACTACAGCAGCAAATTCTTAAGACTGCCTCAGACAAAAAGGAAAGATAATGATTTTGACTGATGAAGTACTAAATATCRCTAAGAAGCCTCCCATTTCACCCATAATATAGAGAATAGACATTAATTACACTTACTTTTCATTGGGTTTTTTTTGAAGTATTAAAAAAATACATTAACAAACCATAGATTCTTAGGACTTGTCAACTGCTGATTAATCTTTGTCTATTCTTTTTGCATCCTCCTCACACTTGCAATCTTTGCAGGAGAAAGCCTGCAAGCCTAAATTTTTTAAAGTGTGAATAAAGGCAGTAACTGGAACTCCAAAACTAGCATCACATGGAGTCATGAGATGCCTGTAGCACTTGCAAATCAAGACATTTGYTTTTCATTCTAGGCACCAGATTCCYAAAGCAGAAAGGAAAGCTAAAAGCACATAGGTTGCACACTCTGCAGCAGTGCACAAAGACTGCACAGAGCCTCAGGAAAATACCTCTGTGATGAAATTCAGCATGGGAAAGCTGCAGAGGTAAAAACCACAAAATAAGAAAACTGTATCAGGCCTACATTAGTGGCTATCACATCTGCTTATTTGGTGTCCAATGTATAATACACCAGTGGGCTTGCACATTAACACCCACAAATATGAATGGAAGATGCAATCAGTGCCTGCTGGAATGTGTATCAGTGTTTTGCTTAGAACACCATTCCTGGGAGGCAGAATCACAGAATGGTTTGGTTGAAGGGACCTTAAAGATTAACTAATCCCAGCCTCTCTGCCATAGRCAGGGATACCCTCCACTAGACCAGGTTGCTCAGAGCCCCATCCCACAGAAACCTGGAATAACACTCTTGGGTACTTTTAAATATTCTGAACAAATCTGTCCTGTGATTTTAAAAGCAGGGCTAAGAACTGAAGAAAGATCAAGCAAAACCAAGCCTGAATGGAAAAAGAAAAGGTCACCAGAATCAAACCTGTAATACACTTTCACAAATGCAGTAACAGTTATCTGGGAGAGTGTGGCAGTCACCTAAGGCCAATGAAGTAAAAAGGCATGTCTTAAAAAAAGGTGACTGTCAGTATGTAATGAAAAGAAAGGTCTACACACGTAATGGACAAACTTAAAACTTCAATCTTGAATATTTCTAATAGTTTTTTTTTTTATTTGGACCCTAAGGCAGATGCCAGGCATTTTTCACTTTGTCTGATGAAATTACCATCCTCCACCCAAAGTTCAAAGTAATCCATACTGAATGACAACAAATTTTGCATCATTTCCATATAATTACACTTCCTTCTTTCACGTCTCATAAAACATCACCTTAATTAAATATATACGTAAATGGAAATTACATTATTTCTTCTCATCCTGCACTACAGTGCTATTGTTCAAAATAAAAACTAAGTTGGAAAAAAATAACAGATGCTTTTTAGCAAAATGGATAGCCATAAGAATAGTTCTCCACAATTCATATCAGAATTTGACTAGCCTTTTGAAGAAATAATCAATTAAAAACCAGGATAATGACTGGCTTTTTAGAGCAGTTTAATTTTTTCTCTTAATTCCATTTCTTGTYATGGTCTAATACTTAAGGAAAATAGTGTAATATCTTAAATCCCTGATAAACACAAACTAAATGTCAGACGGTTTTAAGGAAAAAAAAAAGAATTGGAAATTCAAAGCAGAAATGCTTTTGCGAACAGTTTCATTTAACATGGGAATCAAGTATTTTGTTGTCTTAGTGTGTATTGTAGCACAGAGTAAAAGATGTGTTAAACATTTCATTCTTCATAGAGGGTATATTGTAATAACAAAAATAACAGAGGCAATAATCTGTTGTCAACCCAGATCATCAGCAAGAAGGCTGCTGTAAGGTCTTCTTGGAGCTTTCTCTTCTGCAGTCTGAACAATCCCAGCTCTCTCAAACTGTTTCCCTAATGGAGGTGTTCCAGCCCTCTGATAACTTTTGAAGTGCTCTGAACCTTCTCCAGCAGGTCCCTGTGGTTCCTGTGCTGGGAGCCCAGGGCTGGATGCAGTGCTCCAGGTGGGTCTCAGCAGAGCAGAGCAGAGGGGCAGAATCCCCTCCCTGCCCTGCTGCCCACGGGGCTCTGGGTGCAGCCCAGGACACGTTTGGCTCTCTGGGCTGTGAGTGCCATGGCTGGGCCATGTGCAGCCTCTCACCCACAGCACCCCCAAGCCCTTCTGGGCAGGGCTGCTCTGGGGCTGTTCATGCCCAGCCTGGATGGGCATCAGAAGTTACCTTAATCCAGACACCAGACCTTGAGTGACTGCTAAGGTGCTTCAAAATGTTTTATAGGATGTCTACAAGCTTGTTCTCCAGTCCTTACAACTAAAAGTTTCATCTTGTAGCAAAATGAACTAAAACATCTCACAGTGATGAACCTACCACCCACAACCTCTCAGCTACCACAGAGCACAGCAGCTGAGAAGAAAATACCTCACCTGTGCAAACTTGTGTATCTGCTCCACAACAGCTGCAAAGAGGGCATGGACACTCTCATCAATTAGACTCTGCATGTAATGGACAGCTTCTTCATCAGACAGGTCCAAACGAAACTTGTCCTGCACCTGAAATGGGAGCAGAAATGGCTAAAATTAGTTCAGTGATTAAAAACATGCATTATTCTATCAATGTATACAGAAGCAGACACAGTGATTTTGGCTGTTTAGTGGAGGATCTCTCTTACTTCTAAGCTACAGCAGATTCTTGGAAATGTACAATGTTATTTAAAAAACAGCTATTTAAAGTCCTCTAATAAAAAAATAGCATTTAAATAAGCTAGAAACAATCCCCTAATTCAAACCAGTAATTTCAAAGCTCAAGGTCAAGAAGTCAAGAGATGCACTTAGAAATACAAGTTTAAGCAGGACTGAAAAGCTATGAGAAAAAGAGGTAACATTCAATATTCACTAGAGAATGAAATGCTGCTTGAGAAAAAACACAGAACTTCACCTATTAAATACAAATTTGGAAGAGTCTGGATGATCCTAATAATTTTAGAAAGGATGTAACACTTTGTTACTCTAAACCTACTTTCAGGTAACGTTTGTCTTAAAAAAACTCTAAGTAGAGTTAAGTAAAGAATAGGCAGTTAAGTAAAGAATACAGAATGGGAGGAAAGTGTCAGCAAATCAACTCTGCCAAAACTGACCTTTGTATGTAAGTGAGAATTTCTTTAACTGTATCCACAGACCAAGAACCCTTGGTTGGAGACACTACTACCCCCTTACATGGTTTTTTCTTTTGACAATAACATTGTACCAGTAACACATTCTGCTTAGAACTTACAACTTGTACATGAGTTAAAATCTGAATGCTCTGAATGCACAATAATTAAGAATACAGCAATACCTCTATTCTCCAATTTCCACCTTGGCAATGCCAAGAACATCTATGAAGGGGCAGCAGATGCCTTTCTGTGACTTCCAGCTAATTCCAAGAAAATGGTTCAGAACTGATCCAAATTCCCCTAACATACTGGAGCCCAGCCCTAACTCCACTGAACCTGGTTTTATCCTCTTCCTCCTTGAAATCTCTTCTGATGAGCCTAGATCCTAGCACTGCCTAAGCAACACTATGGCCATCATTTAAAGTACTAGTTACCTTGCAAAGTAGTGCTGGTAACAGAATTTAAATTGCCAGCAAATTCACATTAGTTGTGGAAGATTTATTGCTGCCATGTAGTCATATGCTTTATTCTCATAAAGATAAATCTCAAACAATTCAAGCTCTTGTGGAGACCATCATATTCAAGTATTTCAGCCTCCTGCATAATGAACTAGGTAAAATGGAATCAAACAATCTCTTTTACCCTATCTTTATGCCACGTCAGAATGTTTCACATCCTAGGTAAATTGTTTCAATGATTAATTGTCCTGTTTAACAACTGTGACTTATTTGCTATCTGAATTTTTCCAATTTCCATCTCAAACAGTTGAGCTCATTAAAACTTTTTATATTAAAGAGCTGTCAATCAGAAATCTCTCATGTAGGCAAATATCAAATGATTTGTTTCTTAACCTTCTCATGGCTGTGACTGTAAGACAGCATTAAGTTCTTCTAAACATTTTCCCTGAATTCACTATTTTTTAGCTGGTGACAAAAATGTGAGCCAAATTATTTCAATAATTTTCACAATAAGGTTGAATTTGTGAGGTGATACTACCTTCATGTCCTAATTTGTATGCTTTCTATGCATCACAAACACCACATACTCAACAACCCTCTTTATGACAGCAAAAATGCTCCAAGATTTCAGTTGAGTGTTAACTGATTTCAGTTTAGCATAACTCTGTGTTCCTTTCAAAGGCAGTATGTTCCAAAATAGTGCCCTTCAGCACTGTAACAAAAAGTCTAAGCTAGTCAGCACAGTATGGAAAAATTATAGAATTGTAGAATCCTTTACGTCGGAAAAGAGTTCCATAAACATAAAGTTTCTTCATTCAAAATAACCATTATAACTCTGTTGCTGATTTGTTTGAAGTAAGTATAAAGTAGTTTTTCCTCAACTTCCTCTCAAAAAAATGTTTGATCAAGATGAAAGAATAGATTAATCCAAAAAAGTTCAAACTTTCAATTAAGCATGTTACCAGTGAGAGATTCAGCAGATTATTCTAAAAAGTTCTTGTTATGAAGAACTTTCATCTTTATAACAAACAAGAGGAGAAGGAAGTTTAATAACTCCCACATCAGAAGTTTTAGACAGTGAATGACGCACACAGTAGAATCCAACGGAATTTAATGGACTACTCACATGCTTGCAATTATGCAAAAGCTTAAATGCATCCCCAAATTACAGCAGAGATTTCTTTCAGATCTAGTTTAGTGCTAACAAAAAAGGTAATGTTAATGAGAATTCATCAAAATCACTAGCTCCACTTTCAAAAAAAAGAAAAAAAAATCACCGTAACATTCTTTTCCACAACTTTAGTAATCAAACACTTTGGCAATCTTCTAATTTGCTCACAGAAGACCTTCTCAGAATTTTTGCAGTTAGTTATATTAAGATGCAGTTTCATTCTATAGAATGAATGACTAATTAAATCCACCTCCCACAAAACACACTGGGCACATTGATATATGTGCAAAGAAATTCACCCATGGTTAGATCTAGCAATCAGTTCACAATTAACAGAAGGATCAAATGATGCCCAGTATTGAGTCTTCGCTTTTAAGTTTTTCAGCCCTGCATTAAAACTGATTGCTGAAACCAAGATAAGAAGAAACAAGACAAAATTACAATTTACTTCTTGAGCTGCCACAGCAGCAACAAGATTAATACACACTGACTTATATCTTCTGTAGGAAAGCAACAGTAATTCTTCCCTGAAATCTCTCGAGTTCCTATGTGGGATGAGTTCTAAAAGCTGACAGTTTCTCACAGATGAGGTCAACAGGAAGAGATTTTTGCATGGTGTTAAAAACAGAGGTGAATTTGGGGGGTGAAATTCTCATGAGATATACAATTATCTCACTCTACACACTTATGAATGATGACCACCATGAAGGCATGAAAGACCTCCCACCTGAAGACTTAGAGCTCCCACTTTGATACTTAAATCAAGTGCATTGTTATAGTTCAGGATTTATAAAACAGAAAAAAGAAGCTTGATGAATCAAGTTGAACTTTTGCTTTGATTCCAGAAAATGAAACATTAAACTCAATTTGATATACAAATACTCTTTTGAAATATTAAATCTCAAGAGGAGAACTTGAATGTTCCAAGGATGAAGAGGCTGAATAAGTAAGAATATTCTATCAAGATACTGACTTTCAACTTGAAACTAAATTGAAGTTGTCCACTTCCTATGCCCCTGAACAGAGGATAGTTTAGTATTAAAATCTACAAGAGGATTGAAGTTTGTAAGGAAATTCTGTCAGTTACCCTGATACTGCTCCTGTTTTTCAAATGACAAAAATTAAAAGGGGAAAAGAATACCAAGGACAGTTCAGAAGAAAATATGGGGGAGTGAGGGTGTGGGCACAAGCATTTAAGTGTAATTTACTTATGGCTTAACTGTTGATAATGAAAAAAGAAGGGGATCATCACTTGCAGCAGAATCACACCGAAGATGAGAACTTAGCAAGACAGCAAGTCAGAGAAGGGGAAAAACAGAAAAAAGAAAACAGGAACAACAAAAAAAAAACTACTTCACATCATGATTATCCCAAAAATCTAACACACAGGGGAAGAGCATAACAGCTATCAGAATAACAGTCGACGTTAACTGATTGTAAACTCAGACTCTGTTCTTTTCCTTGAATTGTCTTCAAGGAGAACTAAAATGAGTATTGTTTAGAAAATGGTATCAAAGATGTCCTATGAAGCTGATTTCACAAAAAACTTAGGAAACTCACAGTAAGCCCCACAGAGCTGTGAAAAGTAGAAAAAAAAAAGCATGACAAAAAGAAGAGATGAAATATTCAAGAAGACACTAATCATCTTATTAAGAATGGTAGAAAAAGACCTGAGAAAATGGGCAGGCCTGGGTTTTCATTTAGTTGAGTGAATCTCCAAGTTTAACCTTCTGTCTTTGGCTATTTTGTGTCTGGAAGTTTGATGGGCTCAGGACTGAGAAATCATAAGAAAACACAGCTGGGAGTAGTACTGCTGTGGTAAGTGCACATCCCTGCAGAGCTCCAAGACTTTCACTTGCACTTTCACCTTTGTTCTCGAAGCACAAGACTGCCCTCTCCCTTCCACCAAATGGCAGATTTGTATGGACTTTTTTTGTCCTCAAATCACACTTACTTGTACAATATGGACCACAGTTACCATATTAAACTCAGGATTTTTTTGCTAGCAAGCATCTTCTCACTCGTAAAACATTACCAGAAATTGATTAGGTACTTAGCACTCAAGGTTAAGACAAACTGGAAATTCTGTGGAAACTTTTATAATCTTCAGGGCAGCTCCCAAATCTATATTTCATGGATACTAATAGCTCTGTTTTTCACAATTACTGGTGGTAGTAATGTATTTTAAGGTGATATATAAGATGTACATATGAGAACCCTTTGTTAATCCTGTTTAGTTTTCAGACAAATTATAAATCAGACATTCWAAAGAGTAGTGGATGCTTTAGTATTTCTTCCAGCAACATTAAGCAACACTGCTTATGTTTTATACAATTTTATCACACTAGCATGGGATTGCTCATTGCAACTTCAGCTGCTTTAAAGAGAAACGTCAGTGTCCTTTTCCAATGCCTCACAATATACACTGGATGTAAGCACTACTAAAACAAGACAAAGAACAATTAACAGCAAAAAAACCGGAAAAATGTATTTTTAAAAAAAATATTTTTACTGTTTTGCCTTGTAATTATTACAGTAGTCAGCATCCAATATTCATGTGGCAGAAATTGGCACTAAGTGCTTGGCTTAATCCTTATCACATTTCATCTTTTTCAGTAAATACTTTCCTGCTWTGCCCGTTGCTTACAGTCCAAACAATGCACACCACAAACTATTCAGATGCTTTTTTGCATGAAAAACTTCATTTGAGAGACTATTCTGACAACAGTCTTTGTTTCCATGGGTTCAATTTGAACAAAATGTGGTTTCTAAATAAGCCCATGTAGGCTTCTCTATTTTTTTAATAGAAGATAAGAAAGATGTTAGTGAATATCTCTAAATTGAACTTCTGTGAGAACTGGGGTTTCAGCCACTATGGTACTCAAAGATGATACTGTTCCAGCTCAAAATTTCATCATACTGGCCAAAAACTTACAATCAACTAGAGATATAAAGCAACAAGAGCACAAGAGTATTCTCACACTTGGTTCATGTTTTGGTGTTTACTCCAACTTCTGTATTTTTTCARTATTTTGAAATTAATTAATATGCATGAAAAATCAACAGACTAGAAACAAAAAAGCTGGGTGTGCAGCTGCAGTGTCATTACCCAAATGGACAGAGAAAGGAACGTCTGCCGAAGCAAAATAAGCTCAGTGGCAATGTGACACTTTTACAAAGCATAAACTTCCCTGGAGCAGTAAGAAAATACTGCTGAAACAAAGAGACTCCAATCAAGCAAAAATGACTTTACTTCTCCTGTAAATTTCCTACTGGCATTAATAAACCTCTAGGAAGATTTCCTAGTACCACCTTTTAACAAGTACTGCTGGTTTTGATATCCATTGCTTGAAAAGGCTTATCAAGGCTTTCTCCAGCTTAGAAAGTCCTTTCCATTTCACTAACTTGGGAACTAACTTTCAATTATCCTTTGGCTGACTNTACTGCTGGTTTTGATATCCACTGCTTGAAAAGGCTTATCAAGGCTTTCTCCAGCTTAGAAAGTCCTTTCCATTTCACTAACTTGGGAACTAACTCTCAATTATCCTTTGGCTGACTGGGGAGCACAGRGGAGGGGGAAAGCAGTGTAAGTTTCACTACAAATAGAAAAAAACTGAAAAATTAGCTCAGGTTTAGAAACAAGGTAGCTCAGAAACTATCTGTACCTCCAGTCACACCTCTGCTTCAGCTTTTACACCTGTAGAATAAAAATAATTTACTTTGACATATTTAATGTTAAAGGAAAAAAACATGTCTGCTCTCTCTTTTTGATAGTTTCCAAAAAAATTAGACTGATCATTTTCTTATCAAGGGGGGTGAGCCCCCATCAGCGTAGGGTGCTCTCAGTATTACAAGCCCACAGACAAACAACTTTCTTCTCTTATGATTTTATCCTTTTTTGTGTYTATCCAAAGGTGGTAACAAAATGAATGGGGCTACTTTCACAAACAGCAGTTAAGCTCCTGCTTACGGGAGCCAGGTATTTGTGCTTTCTGTGCTCACAATAACCTCGCCTATAACGCAGCATCTTTGCAGCACCATCTTTAATCAATGGACATCTGAAACAGAGCTCAGTCAATTAGACACTGTCCTTTAATGCCTGCTGAGTCCTTTGTCTGCCAATGAATCATTGGTCCCTGATGATTTCTCATTTAAAGGTCAAAYCTGCTATGAAGGACAGATAGAAACCATCTGGCTTTCCAGTAGAAAAATAAAAAGCTTTTTTTGTTAGGAGGTGACAATGCTGAATCCATTAGCTACATCTGAAGAGTGATAGTGCACCTCTTCCTTACGCAAAACTGGCTACATAATTGACTCCAGATTTTAGTCATTACTACTTAGAATTTATAGCACTGGCTAATTTTACAATGCCCAACAATTAGCAATTAGCACTGCAGCTGTGCTGGAAATGGAAAAGCAAGGAGCAATGGCAGGGAAAAAAGTGAGTGTAGCGATATCTTCATTGTATTATTAGTTATGCATTGACAAGTCAATATAATGATTTCAGCCCAGTCTTTTTCCTGAAATCTGAGAAATGGAAAAGCRTATGTGAAGAGTGGAAAATTTAAAGGCAATTTATCTGAGAGGCCMAAGAAAGGGAGACACAAACTGAAGAGAATACTCTGCTAGTTTTTAATTTAATTCCATTTTGTGACATTTTTGAGCCAGGTTCTCAGAAAAGCCTAAATCAGAGATTGGCAGTAGGAGATGGTGTCATGAACCATGAGATGAAGYACACTATACTGACAGCTTTCATTATAAACAGTATGAAGACAAAAGAAGATGAAAGGATCAAACAGGCAACTAATTTTAAGCTTTGCAGTTACTTTTTTTTGGTCAAAACTGACAAGCTTTTTACTATAAAATTAGGCACCAAGAATCTGAAAAGGGTTTTTCCAGGTTTGAGGGTGGGGACAAATTTTGTGCAGTTGGTAATCCCTGTTTTYCAGGTTTTCCTATGGGGAAAGTAGTGATCAATACCAGAGTGAGGGAAGTGAGTCAGTACAACAAGCTTTTCTTCCAACTAGGAAGTCCTAACCTATTTTTCTATAAATACCTGGTAAAGTCACTGAGTGGTACTGTGTATACCCACTGCAAGCAGACAGCTGGTTCATAAACCAGTTTTCCATATGATCTTCAAGAATAGTGGTGAAACTTCAAACAGAGCTTTGTTTGTTTTCAGGTCAATGCTGACTCACTTATTTTCAGTCCAATTTTAACTGTGAGAGTGAATGATTAAGGTCAGCACTGATTTAATGTCTGAAAACAAATGCTATGCAAAGCAAGTAAGAACGTACTGCCAAATTCTAATGTGCTCTAAATCTGTATATTCAGGTGAAGCCATAAGGAGTTTCTGTTTCTTTTCATGCTAGTAGGAAAAAATTATCCTCATTGCCATCTTTCTCTGTTAAGTAAATGAGTAGTTTGCTCTCTTTTGTACAAGATTGTTAAAGTTCCTTCAGGGAGGACAGGAACCGAGCACCCAGATGTGCTTACACCATCCTGTGCCAATAAACCATGTAAATGAGGTGCAGTCTATACTTATGTTAGAGAATGTTGTATATGACAAAAGCTACTGTTCCAATTTTGCCTTCACTCMATCTGTGTTTCTCCCAAGACATTTCATAACTTTTGGACAGAAACAATGCTTGGACAATATACCTTCTGTTAGATTTTAAGCTTGATTATACAATTGCATTCTGTCAGTGAGCTCCTGGGGTGTCCCACTGTTATTAGATGGTAGAGGATAATTTGGGAAAAAAAAAAMCCCGAAACAGTCTGCCTTTGTTCCTCAGATTAGTAGTTATAGTTTTTAAGAATATTTTCCACACAGATTTTTCTACAAAGTCTCATTCAACATATCAGTATAAAATTCTTAAAAAAAAAAAGCAATCACAACTCAAATCATCCAAGGCCTCACAGAAGAGGACATGTTCCACTGAAGTTTCCTTATGATCTTACTTGGTTTCCTTCTATGACTAAAAAAAGAAACTCCTTCCAACATCTTCTCTTAACTACTCTCACTAATGAGCATTCCATTATCAAACACCTATACACTACAGGAAATAAGAGAAAATAAAACAAATCAAGACAGGGGAAATAAAAGTAGTGTCCTTAATTTTATTTCAGCTTATTTTATTCTAGCCATCACTACCATATGGCAGGTGCAAATTTTAGTTTTACTTAGAATATGTGCATGATTACTAAAATAAAACTTTCATTCTGGCTCTAAGATCACATAGATTATCTGCTGAAAGTTTAGGAAAGGGGAACACAAAAATTACTTCTGAATGCAGTTTTTACACCCTTCTGTAACCAGCAGGCAGACACTTCCTGCAAAGCACTTTCCTGCCTACTGGTAGGACAGGATGTCCCTTTGTGACAGACAAAGATTAGACKGGGAGTTCAGCTACCATCTAACATTGCAATGCTTTCCCTTTGAGGAAGCAAAATTGTGGCCATTAAAGAAAAGTCTTTCTTTAGCAATAACCTTTAGAATGATTCGTGTCTACTTCATAACAGCAGTATAGCTACACCTACTGAAAAGTTCCAGTATCAAAGATCTTTATGCCAAACAAACTGCTTGACAAAATAATTGCAGTGTAATATTTAAACAGGCATTATAAGATATACAATATATATACTACTTCAGTAAGCATTCCTTTGTGTTACAAAAAAGGAAGTTACTCTCCTTGCAGTTTAATCATCAAACTAGTATTCAGACTAATCCAAACTGAAATACAGGTAACTTACCTTGTTGCCTGTAAGCCCAGAGCCTGACTGGCTCCAGGCCCCTAAAGGAAAAGAAGGGCTCYACAGAAAAGTGAGCATGAGTGCTGCCACTACAGCACCAATGAGAAAAATGCTGGCTATGAACTTCACCTCTACTCTTCACCAGGACACCTTCTTAAAAACAGGAACACTTGTAAATCTCCAACTTTGTCTTCTGTGAAAGTGATACCCTGGTTGAAATGGCTATTGACTTGTCTCACACATCAAAGGTAATTTAATTTTGCAGGTCAGTCCAAAATGGATCTTTACCTAATTTGAGTCTGTTGAAATATATATAGATTTTTTGTTAAAGCTTTAAAGAAAAAAATAAAAATCAATTGAGATGCTGAAAGCATTTATTCAATTTTTCTACAACAAGGTACAGTATTACCTTGTTAAATGACAGAATCAACTTGCCACTCACCCCAAGAGAAGCAAGGCACATTGTTCCTTTTTTTATTAGTTCTAACAAAGCTTATAACTGATTTCAGATGGGCTAATGGGTATTTAATACTCCAAACAAGTTTTCTAGCACATTATTTAAAAAAAAAAGCCAAACAACA
This sequence comes from Cardinalis cardinalis, assembly GCA_014549065.1. Lineage (NCBI taxonomy): Eukaryota > Metazoa > Chordata > Aves > Passeriformes > Cardinalidae > Cardinalis > Cardinalis cardinalis. The sequence goes on along the minus strand of JACDOX010000186.1, from coordinate 1,265,466 downwards.
ATGACCTATTCACTGTTATACAACAGGTTAAGATGATTCTGATCCTAGCCCATTTAAAGCTATTTTCTGGTTAATCTTTTTAAAGTAAAATAGAAAAATGAAAAATTGAGAACTAAAAAATTGCTTTCACAGGAGCTTTGAACATTGTCATAAGCATCTAGCAGATCATAATAACTAACTACTGCTTAATGGCAGGCTCCTCTGCTTACCCACTCTTTAGAGATCCTGGGATGTTGTATTATTTTTGCACAAATTTAAGGAATGTATTTAAAGGATAACTTTGAACCAAAAAGACCAAACTGTCAACAGAATTCAGAAACAGCTGAGCTGTCAGAAATATCCAAAAGTTTATATTAGATAACAAAACTTGAGAGAGCTGAACAATTTGACTATCTTCCTGACAGTACCTTACTGTGTGGGTTTTGTTTGGCTTTTTTTTTTTTAAAGGAACAAGCAAACTTAAAAGAACACAGGGAAGTAGAATCTTTCCTTCTCAAAGTGATTTGCATTCCTTATCAGAAACATTTGCTTTACTGTTTTCACTTTTTAAAGCCTCTGTGAATGGACAGCCTACAATGTCCCATGAGGGTAAAAGTCACAGTTCACTGAGCTGCACCACTGTCAGAGCTCAGGATCCTAATACCTAATGGCTGCATTTAATCTAACAGTGATCTGTCACGTAACAACTAAGCTCGTGTTCTTTTCATGCAATGAAAGCACTGTTATTTCTACTTTGTAGTGGAATTTAGAAGTAACCACCTGGATCTAATTCAGAGCTCAGGTGGTCAGAGCATGCGCTGGTAATGCCACAGTTGTGGGTTTGATCCCACATGGACCACTCACTTAACAGCTTCATAATCCCTGTGGATCCTTTCCAACCCAGAATGCTCCGTGATTCTGAATTTCCTTTTAGATTTTGCTGCCTTGCATGATCTACAGATGTATGCAATACATGTTATGCTTTACATAATCTTGATTTTTAATTATTGTACATAAGTGAACTGTAACATACTTCTCAGCTGTAGAAAAGACTTTCTGGCTTTCAATTCTGTACTTTGATTTGTTAAGTCAMTAGAATATTGGAAATTTACAGTGAGTAAAAGAGTTTTAGAAGAGTCTGAAATACTCAASTATTGCTATATTAAAACCATTCTTTACAAGTATTTCACAGAACCCAACATCATATTATCATTAATAACTGAAAGCATATACCCTTGGACAGTGTTTCTAGAGTGTTTTCCACAAAAATGCAACACCAAGATGCTATTAAGAAACAAGGATACTGCATGTTGATTAGCAGCAAGTATAAGAAGACTCTTAGTAAAAAATATCAGAGCTCACAAGAACYGATTCAAGGCAAGGATGAACAACACTGTCACACAAGCAGTGTCCTAGTGGAAGTGGCCCATGGCAGGGGGATGGAATGAGATCATCTTTAAAATCTCTTCCAGCCCAAGCCATTCTGGGATTCTGTGATCAAAGGACAGGGAGCCCTAGACCAGTAATGAGTAAGATTAAAATGTGTCATAAGTCTCAAACTTATTGGTGSAAACACTAAAGAAACCAGCACTTCTGAAGTTCAGTGAAACCACTGGTTTGAGCTCCTGATGACTGTTTCAGTCAAGCACAAACTTACCCCAAATTAGCCCCATTCTACCTTTTGATGCATACTTCAAATTTTACAGATTTATGGTGCATTTATTAGTAGACTTTGCAATCTAAAAGATCTTCCCCCTCCTTACTGTATCACTCATGTTTCCAAAGGGTAGGCAGAGCCAAATGCATCTTCTTTATTAAGATGAAATTCTTAAGACRGGACTTGCATACTGTTGGGAAGGTCTCTTCCTTGAAAAGATGTCTCTACAAAAGTGTAGCCACTTCCAGACCTTGGCAGGTATTGAACCATTTCAGTTGCCTACTTTAGGCTTTTATCTCCCATGTTCTATGTAAATAATCTACTCAATCTGTAGGGACAGAGATTAGGTTCAAGTATTGATAAGCAGAAATAATTTGCTGTCATTTTCTCAGGAAAACAGCTGAGTGGAGGRAAGATTGTCATCTTTACCACAAAACACAACACTTGTCACTAGCTTGGCTTCCTGGATATGAAACTGAACAACTGCAAGAACTCTTTGTATTGATTTGAAACCAAGAAACTCTAAATAGAAATGCCTGGATCCCTGAAGAGAAAAGGAAAAATCTGTGCAAGTCACAATCTGGTTTTCTTTAAGGAAATKATATTAGTACATGAAATATTTATTTGAAGATTCTGAATCTCTGCTAAAATAACTTCTTGAAAACAGCGAAGAACAGCCTATCTGAGAGACAATCCACAGCTTGAATAAAAATGCAGTGAACTAACTTCCACTGGACACACAGGCTCCACGAAGTCTTTTGGAGAATTAAAACAGATAGCCCTTCACTATAAATCAGATTATAAAAACCCCAACATTTGTCTAAAATGTAAGTGTAATGAAATCCAGATGTAGATGTATCCTGTATTTTTCATGTCARCTATTGCTCCAACACCAAATGGAGAAGAATGACTTGAGCTGGTATAAAGGACAAAGTTAGAAGTACAGGACAAAAGTCTGCCTTTCCAGGAAACAAAAATTTCTCATTCATGAAGATATACCAGCCTACTGGTTTTAGATCTTCAGTATACTAGTTTTATAACTAGAAGAAGACTGTTTTTATAAAACCATCCATATCTTAAGGTTTCTAGACTAGATAGGACAATCTTTCATGATACAGTCAGTGTTGACTGCTTCACTTCTAAGTTTGATAAGGTGGAAACACTGTTTTTAGCTYAAGTACCCATTGGAACAGAGTGCTAGAGCAGAATGTGCAGCATTACAGGGATGATGAAAAGGCATTCTGTATTCACAGGCACATGTGCTAAGTGTTCTCCAAGTACACACTCCTATCTTTAAGTTCAGTGAAGCAAGAAAGCTTATAAAACYGGAGCAAGTATTTTCAGGTCAGACACAAATAAGTCATCATCACAAGTGACTGAAAATTTTGTAATGAGATGTCTTGGGTCACTGAAAGACAATGAAAGCTTCACAATTACCTTTTTTACAGTCTTGTCAGGTTCAAGAGCAATATCTGGAATGTTGGCATCCACCATGAGGGAAAATAAATTCAAGATCAAGTTGGAATACCTAAGCAGAAGAGCAAATTAGGTAAAACATGTTGTAAACTGTACAAAAGACATTTTGTAAACAATTTAATTTAAGAACTCAYCATCATCTTACAAGGAATTATTAATGCTTCAGAGATCCATTTTTAATACCAACTGAAAGTATTTATGTTAAAGAACACAAGATACTGACAGACATACACTATCAAAGTTTAACCTTCAAAATCTCTTAAACTGCCAAAATTGAATAAAATGCTCTGATTTTGTTTCAGTTTTCTAAAATCGTCAGAACATTTACCCAGAGACACATGAAATATAAACTGTGATTTCATATATTTTAAGTTATAATGCCATTTTCTACCTCTGTTAGAATAAACATATGCTAGAATACTGATACAACGGTTATTTTTTATTACAGAGTGATACAGCACCATGATATATATTCAAACAGATGTTGTCTTCAAAAGTACAAAAAATTATTTTTCCAATCACTGCAAGGGYTTTTGACATAATGAGTTAAATATTTAACCAGATCGAAGTCTTCAGTTCCTCAGTCAAGCTCCAGTAATAGTGGTAGCACAGTACACTTAGGAAGTACAAATGTAATCTATAACCATTAAAAGACAAATCAGAGAACAGTTTTCAGCTTTAAAATGGTGTTGGAAACACTCATGACTTTTTTTTTAAAGAACACCATTTTGCCCTTGCAGAAAATTAGCTGTCAGTTTCTTTTTCAGAGGATAACTTTCAAGCTGTTCAAGACAAACTGGAACTCCCCTTCCTCTGCAAAACRATCTAGTTCCCTTAGAGATACAAAATATGTTACTGACTTCACCATTTGAAATACTGCTTTGCTAAGAGAACCAGGAGCTTCACAGTTGAGAGAAAACAAATTCTTAGCWGCAAAATTTGTTTATTAGGAAGCTGCTGAATATATATCAGCTGAGAATTGCAAGGAGTGCAAAGTATTTCAGCTAAACAAAACATCTCCTTCATAGCTGTATTTTACTAAGTAAATACTGCTCAAAAAAGACATCTCTCTAGAAAAACTTAGTTCCAACAAAACCTCTTGACACTTTATTATTATCTGGAACTAACACTACCTAACACATTCCAATATAAGTTCTAGGACATTATAAGAAAAGCACTAAAATCAACTGTTTGGTTAGAAATCCTCAGTGCCTTATTTCTTTCAGAAGTTTTACTTCACTTCCCCAAGGGCAGAGAGCTGGAGTCAGGAAGATTACTTTTATGACAAATTAAAAGAAAAGAAGGAAAGTTAACTCTACCATTTTGTTTCAGGTCTGGCTAAGAAATATGGCAGTCAGGTTGCTCTGCTGCTAGGAACAGACACCACAGATTTTAATCAATTTTTCTTCTGCTTGCCTGAAACTAGCAGATTTCCCTTTAAACACGCTTAAATGTTACAGGTACATGCTCTGAAGTCTCCTCCTAGATTAGTGGTACATTCTGTCAGTAGTTTTCCCTTCAAACTGACACAGAATCCAGAGTCTCAAGAGACCCTTTTCCTCTTCAACTATGTAGAGGATAACAGCTTATAAGCACTACACGTTATTGGAGCCATTTATGTGATAGAGGCTTGTAAAAAAAGATTTTAAAGGCCTAGGGATCATTGTTAGATGCCAGTTAAGAGACAGATCTGTTCCATACAACGAAGTCTTGTGATTCCTGAGGAATAAGATCACCTGAAGATACTCATTTGGGGGAAAAAAATCAAGAAAAGGTAATCTGCAGGAGGAGTATGGAATGGAAAAAGCCCTAAAAATTAAGGAAAAATTGCTCACTATAGTATTTGCAGATCTGTCCTCTGCCCCTCACCCCAACATTTCTATAACTCAGTAATCAACTGCAAACCTTCTTACAGGCAACATCTTTGGAAACATGCCACGAGGAKTACAGCGGGGAACTGACAGCCCAAACTCATCTGAGAGGAGAGATTTTGCTGAATCACCTGAGTTAGGAGCCTGACTTGTAAAAAAACAAATACTGTTATCAAGCAAGGTATATCACTCATCTTTGACATCTACATTACAAAGGCCTCTGGAATAGCTGACATCCATCCACAGCCAGAACAAAATCTGAGCCAGGTCTTCCTAGTTTTAAGGAGGTTTAAGGAAGTACCTAAACTAAAACCTAAATCCTTCTCACCTTATTCTTTGCTTTCTTCAAACTCAGTACAAATTAACTTATAAAATCAATGAGGATTCAGCTGCACTGAAGGTTGATTAATTTCTGTTTTGAACATGAAGTACTGCTAAAGAAATTCAACATGAAAATTCTACTTCTACATAGAAAAGGTCTCATATATCAAGAAACGAACCCACATCAGACAAAAGGTCAAATTCTCATTACTATGCTTTCTGAGACCAGTAACTTTTGTTTTCAAGTAGTTAATATCTCAAACATCTGCTTGATCCTAAGCATTTATTTATTTTTTCAATATTTACATATAGATGTCCTTTGCATATAGATGTCCTAAACCAATCAAATATTTAGGGTCTTGGCTTTGCAATATTCTACCAAATAGGAAGCTACAGACATCCACTATCAAGACAAAGACAGGAAGGTATACAGTTAGCTGCAGTCCCAAACTAAGGCCCTGCTGACCTTAGTCAATAAGTCAAAATTCCTAAGTTTAAAATGCCTTAAGGATACTACCCTTCTTTCAGTGGAAGATGGGACTTCCCATGACAAAATTATCTYCTCAAGAGCATGAATATTCCCTAATCATTGTCATGTCACAGTTAGCTGTAATAAATTACAGCACTTATTGTTCCCAAAGTATTTCCTTGCAGTCCAAACTCAGTGAATATGGACCTGATCCTACCCAGGTTCACTTCTGTTGTTCTCTCTTCACCATCTAATCCCAGCTTTTAGAACACTATCCAGAGACTGCACTACAATCTTTCCAAAGGAGCAGCACGTCCAAAGGGCCATCACAGTTTTCCACTAATTGCTCAGTGTTTCCATTCAGATCTGGACTGCAGCCTCAGTCACTAATCTGAGAACAGACTGGGGAAAAACTACAYCATCCAACTAGACAAACCCACCATCACAGAGAAAGAAATCTCAACCCAAACTACAGCTTCTGTCCATACTCCAACTTACCTCCTACTCCTCTGCCCTTACCTATGCCCAACTGAACAGCAAGCTTCTCACAGGACTAATGCAGGGGAAACCCTTACTTGGAAGGAACAAAACAATGTAGAACCATTTTCACTCTGGGAAAAAAATCTGAAATGCTCTGACTGATACTTTGCTGTTACAAATTGCCCAGAGAGGGTGCAGAGTCTCCCACAGTGGAGATATTCCAGAACATTCAGAACATAACCCTGAGCCGTGTGCTCTGGGATGACCCTCCATGAGGAGGGAGGTGGGACTCATGAACCATTTTGTAATACTATGGAACCTGCTGAAGATGTGTAAGCAGGAAATTCTTGATAGAAAGGAAATGCTGACATGTRGCAAGATTTAAACATCTTTGAACAGGCTCAACATGAATAACAAAAGCACAAGAGACTGCTACAGCCCTGCTGACAGCCACAATTTGCCCTGCAACACATTCACAGCACAGCAGCTGCTCCTTCACTACAGCACTGCTGACAAAGACACTCGACTGATTACACTATTACTAAGAAAGCAGAGAGCATCTCCTTATTCCTACTCCCTAAGAAAATCCCCCAAACTAACTAAAGAACATACAATAAGGATCATATGCCAAACCGCTTACAACCAGAAACAATGGACAAAACTATTCTTTTACTTCTAACTTTAAAATTCCTTGTATTTTTTTTTCATTATGCAACATCCATTCCACCAGGAATCCTGATACACCAAGATACAGTACTTGAAATATGCAGAGAATTGGTTATTCCTCAGGGAAATAAAAAACTAAAATAAAGCATAATCTGATGGAGATGACAGAGTCAGCATYTTGTCTTAGCTATCAGAGGTTATGATTTCACCCTACTTGGCCAGAAAATCTGTCTGTGAATGGGTTTCTGTCAATATGCAGAACTGCTAGAACTAAAGTGTTCCACAACCAATTATTCTTTTTTAACAAGTAATCTTAATTATTTTTAGTTCTAGCTGCTTAAAATAATAGTTGCAGTAATTTTAATATTATCATACAGTATTGATGTTGAAAGCCTTAAGGGTATTTATCTAGAACCATGTAAAAATATTTTCCAATAAAGTGAGCAAATATTGGCGATACTATAATTACAACTACAATTCCAGACATTAAAAATAAAACCATCTTGATTTACAGTTTAATTGTATACCCAAATTACCATTATACTACACATTTAATGATGATCCTTGTAGCAAATCATTACATAAATTAATTCAATGAATAATCCTTCATTGACTCAACAGACCTTTCCACTGAAACAGCTAGGTTTAAACAAAAACAACTCAAGTATATGACAAATAAATACAGCATTACAAAACAGCTTTAAGCAAAGTTCAGAAGTTGGACTGTTCTCTGAAGCCACAAATATTGCTTGCTGACAACATGCCACTATTTTTTCAAATTGCTGAATGGCTTTTTAACCCATTAATAACTTCAGTTCCTAGACCAACTCCTTAATCTTCCTCTTTTTATCAACTGAAKAACTACATGCAGCATTTTATTTTGTAACACTGGCTGCTTTCCGTCTTCCTGGTACTTTTCACATAAGCTTACGGTATTAACAATTTCTTACACATACTTGAAAGTTTCCATTAGGTAATCCTTGATATTAAAAYGAAAATCTTTCCTCTTCACTGAAGATGTGCTAAATCAAATCCCTGGACAGACCAGGAGTGCTTACCTGTCCTCTGCTCAAACAGAACAAAAATGAGCYATTTGGCTCAGAAAGTTAATGGGTAAGTAATACAGTCACTGCAAAAGAATGAAGCTGATTCTAAATGTAAAAGAAAGATCTGTTGGTTCCTGGACACCAGAGTCTGAAGAGTTTTTAGCTGCCACAATTCTGGGTATTTAAAGAAATTTCTAACATGCTTGATTGTCACTACAAGTTGCTAATTTTTGTCCCACAGGAGCGGAACTGAACTAAGCATATGTGTGTGTCATCTTCAAGCCAAAGAATTTGATCATCACTAATTTAAACTGGAGGAGAATCAAGCAGCAAATGAGTAATGACTTAAATTAAAATGACAGTTCCTTGATCATCAATAATCAGAGGAAAAGAAGCTTAAGSGAAAAAACATACCCAAAAAGAAATATAATTTAATATCCCACTTGAGTTATGAAAGGAAGCTATTTAAGTTATTAAACAAGCAAAATCGAGGGCTTTAACTTGAACAACTACATTCACCCTCCACATTACACCAACACTGTGATGTTTTCAWTGCTTTGTTTCATACAAATTCTTGTGTTCTCATTTAAACAAGCTTTGAATTTTCAACAGAAACATTTCACCAATTCATTTACTTGTTGCGGTGTGATACAATATCCTGTTTCAGCTACCCCAGTTCCTCAGGTGTGCCAACAACCAMCTCTCCCTTCCCCTCCCCCCTGCCTCCTGCTGAGAGCTGTCAATCTCAGTATGCCAGCAATGKCGTCGTCTGATTGGCGAAGTTCAAAAGATGACCCTCAGCCCTGGGGGCATTGGGTTATTCAAGCGTCACTTGTCCCCTGAGCCTTCCCCCCTCCCACCTGGTTGGTGGCACACCTACCCCTTCCCTCCCCCTCTCCCCGGGCTTAAAAAGACACGGGACTATGCGCTTTGGTATTCTGCTGGGGCTGTTTCAAGATTCAGAGATCTGTGACCCTGGAATAAAGCTCTGGATTAAACCCTCCAGCAGAATCCGTGTACTTTTCCCTTCACCACTGCCTAAAGCCTTTCCACCAGAGGTATAACTGAGTTCCTGCATGCCTGGACCTGTTCCAAGTGCCTCGCTGCAACATCCAGCCAGCCAAAGGTGTCTCTGAGGTACAGCTGCCACCTCTGGTCCAGCAGCAAGGGTCAGACGAGCYCAGGCACGCTCCATCTGGGATCTTATTCCAATATTTACTGGAGTCCTCTCCTGCATTAGAGTGGCTCTCAAGGGCTGTGGCATAAACCTAGTGCTGTTACCTGCGGAGGTGGAGAAAGGCTGTGTAGCACTGCTTGCGGAACTCCTGGTACTGCTCGCTCTGGGTGCCTCCCATGCCTTCCACCATCTCCTTGTTCAGCTTCATCGGGGGAGGAAGGGGCTTGGGGTCCCGGCCCAGAATATAACCAAAGTCAATGTGAAACAGTTTGCCTGTAGAAGAAGGAAAGGAAAACACTGCACATAATAAAAGTTCTTGGCGCAAATCTTAGAAAAATATAATTATTAAGAAGAGAGCAAGCAGCTCCCAGAAAGTTTTCTGTACGGCTTATAACAATATATTTTTTATCTTCAGCTGTTAACTAGAAATTATGATTTTAAAGAAGCAAAGCTGATTTAAAATTCAATCTTTTTTGATTTTAAATATGTGGAGTATACTCACAAAGACTGTACCAATACTGAGACTGGTCAGTAGATATTAAATGCACACTTTATATAACAGATACTACCAATTCTTAGCACCTTCTTAATAATTTGTTAGCAAATTTAAACATTAATACTTAAAAGCAGTGCAATGTGTGTTTTGCATTTGATTGCTGTGGCATGAAATATGGTAAATTTAACATACAACTAATGTAACAAAGAAAAAGTAAGACTCATAATCCTATAAACAACCTTTCAAAGTTACTGAACACCAAAGATGAGTTCAATGCTCTTTCAAAACTCTTTTGAGTTGTTCAAGTAGGGTCAAAATTTATCAATGGTTTTGAAATACACTGAAGAAACATCACTACAACTTCAAATTTGAAACTGGATTTCAAATCCACCAAAAAGTCTGTCRTACCCTTTTCAGTACTAAAATGAATTGCCTCACTTGATCACTATGTTTCCATTCTCAGTTCAACTGACTGCATTTAGAACACTTCTGCAGCATTAACAAAAACTTGTATATATGCTCCTCTCTTCAAATGCACAAGGCAACTGCCTTTCCTATCAACAGCCTGCCATGCTGCTCACCATAATACTCACACATTAAGAAGGCAGAATGCAGTGCTCCCTTCCAGTATCACTRAACTACGTGTGAGATGTTATTGGTGGCAGAATGAACAACTGAACTTCCCTTGGTAAACCTCAGTTTACCAGCAACTTTAAAACACCTAAAATATTTAGATTAACTGAAGAATGAATATAATATAAATACACAAAAAATGTGCTAATAGAAATAAAAGTAAAACAATTCATAATTCTTAGGTAGCCATTTTTTAGGAATAAACTTGACTCAGTTTAATACTGTCCATGYTAAGCAGAAAAATGTCTCTTAATGTTTGCTGCAAATGTATTTTCAGTTTGGAATGTGTAATTTAAGCAATGACTTGAGCCATACCACAGCTGTATTACAAAAAGATGGTGAGACTGCAGATATGCATGCAGATACAAGACAGAAGATCTTTTAAACAAGAAGGTAGAAAATTATTAGCATGACTGTTATCTAGACAAACACAGCACAGAAGATAGAGTCTTGCTTCAGAATTATGGAACTGAGCAGCATTACAGACAGGGGTGTATTTGCTTTGGGGTATTTTAACCTGCAGCTTGTGTGTTCATTTTAMGATTTCGTAAGATTAGGTTCTCAGTGCTCTTGGAAAAAAAAAATGGAGCAGTAATATTTTTCAGTTAATCACCTGTCTTTGACTGTTTCATTGAATAATAATGTAGTATCAACAGAAAAAGCTTTTTGAGATCTGTCATAAGCATTCTTCTTCAATCCAAGAAACTAATTCCATGACAGTCCAATTTCAAAGAGAGATCACAAGTATCCTCAACAAGAGGCAAAGTACTTGCTGCCTGATAAATGCCACAACCGTTACATTTTGCATAATTAACTGTGCTATTAAAAAAAAACATTCCTTCGATATATTCTTTCTGGTCTAATAAAGGAGATTCTTTTAGAACTCATTTTTGTACACCAAATTTTTGAACCAACCACATCCAGAAGCCTTTCACCATTAAGATAGAAAAAATGTTTAACTGAAAAGTTTTAGGAACTTGCTTTCTGTTCACTCATTTAAACCTGTCACCTTGAAGAGTCAAGAGACAACATTTTGAATAAAACAGTAACCCTTGTAGTGGAATTTTTTTTTCAGTTTACTTTGGAGATAAGGAATAAAAGATGATAATTAATAATTTACGCTCGTAACAAAGATATCTAAAACACTGAAAWATATTTCAATAATTGAGTGATAGACACTTAGAAAGTGAGATGAGGCCATCCTGCATTAACATCATAGTTTTCCTAGCTGTACTTCAGAATTCAGCTGTTTTTTAGGCTGACTTAAAATGTATGTACAAGCTCACATTTAAAAAAATACATTTAAAACCTTTCAAACCTGTCTACTAAATACAGACTTGATTAATTTTAATTCAGCTCCTCCAAGATCAATTAAACCAGCACASCAAGCTACAGAACATGGACAAAAGACTCTCCCTGGTGCTGGCACAAAGCTTCTACACCAGGAGCAGCCTCAGGGAGCACTGAAGTTCTAGAGATTTCTACATAGGAACCTGACTCCTGTTACCCTCCAGAACTTAACAACTGAGTAAATGAAGAATAAGACTGCTTTGGACAAATTAAATTTGCTATGTATTTAATACTGAAAATAGGTGATATTTATATTCTTATTTATGTTACTATATAATAAATTTATCAAGGTAATAAAYGGAATGATTCCAAATCTTTAAGACCAAGACAAAAAGGTTGCAAGTCTCTCACGTGATCTTCTCAAGTGCCATTTGTATCAGGACCTTACACTGACTATTCCACTTTTGTTATATTAATGAATGTGACAGTTTTCACTCAGCATTACTCCAATTGCAAGAATAAGGGGAGACCTCTGGAGGACAGCAGGTCAAAACCCCTGGCTGAGCAGAGACACCAGAGCCAGGGGCCTTAGCCAGGGCCATGTCCAGAGTGTCATTTCTGAGTATCCCCAGGGATGGTCTCTCTATAACTTGTATCAGTCACTTCCCTSTAACAGTTCATACTCATGTCATGGTATTTATATACAGTAGTTAYCTACCCTCCCAGTAATCCAGCCTTCATGTGAACTTTGTGCAACACTACTTTTTCTAAAGTATGTTATGCTTTGCTATGCATATTCTAARGTATGCTATTCTTTGTGCAACACTGCTTTTTCTAAAGTATGTAATTGTTTGTAAAACATGTTTTTACAACTACACRTCCTTCCTTTAATATACAGTTGTGAGTGTCATTACACACACCCTTCCATCTCTTAGACCATCACGCTTTACACAATGATCCAACTTCTTCCAATTTATTACGTCTTAATTTAAAGGGCTTCTAATCTTTATATATGCTTATAAATTACAGACTGGACCTCTGCTTTGGTTTACTACTGTTCCCAAATGAGTGCTAAATCATAAAGGTGAGGGGTTTTTTTGTTTGTCTCAGTCATGATTTAAACTATAACCAGGAGTTACTTAAGACAACATGTGAAACAGATCTCATCTTTAAAACTAGTGCACTAGAAATCACCCTGCCCTTCCCGTTTATTTTACTGTAGAAAAATAAAGACTTTACTAACTGGAAGGCATTTACTGACTGGAAGAAGAAGAGAAGCTTCCAGGAGTAAGCAGTATGCACACATAAAATTATTTAAGTCAAAATCTAAGAGCTGATACTACTAGGTACTTATGAGCTTTTGTTTTTTTAAATTATTTTATTCTATGAGTTTGAGTACCTTTTTCCACTCAACACCTTGTTTTCTAACATATGGAATAGAGAGGAAAGGCCACTGGAGACTTCAAGGATATGGTATAAAACATGGAAGTTACCCTGACTACCAGTCAGGGTGTCAGGGATTTCAAAGTCCATCTGACTTTCTTTCAGAAATCTTTGATTAAGTGAAGCATGGACCTGTAGAGACTAAAAATTCATACCTGGTCCTTGCAATAGCCAGTAACACCTGACTGCAGCTGGAAAGTGTGATCTGTCCATTACTTTCACTGCTAATATCTAGATTTTAATACAGGAGAAAGTGCCTATAGAGCAGCACAGAAGACTGTTTCATTTTGCTAGGAAAAAACACTGAAAACCAGAAAGAACTCTGAAAACCTTAAAATGCAGAGGACAGAGCAAATTAGATGCAATTACTGAAACAGAGTAAGTCTGATGGCAATTGTCTCTTAACAGTAAAAAAGGCAAATGATCTCAAACTACTCTGTGCGCATTGCTGGGGAAGAACAAAAAACCACTAAACCAAAACACAATTTGTAAACCAAAACAAAAATTTCATTACTTCTTTGCAACCTCAAGCACCACTATTATTTTAACTTGGCTCATACAAAAAAAATATACAATTTAGTTATTATTTTAACTAAATTCCTATTTTAAATTTGAAGCAATAGGATGAAAAGTCCTTGATGAAAATGACTGGATGGATGGGGTRTTTTTCTGGCTTTCCCAGCAAATTGTAATTTTACTGTCAAAATTYCTCTTTTGCTAACAGACCAGTGGCATGATGAAAAATTGAAATGCCTAATTTACTTTCAYAAGCAGCATCTTACAACTTTTCTAAGACTATACAACAATGAAAGTAATGTGAATTTTTAAGAACTTATTCAGGATACAGGTTTTTAAGTCAGTATGCAGCAACAGATGCAGATAAAGTTTAACACTGTCACCCATGYAACTGTTAAAAGCCCAGTTTGTCTTAAGCATTATAACTCACCTCCCTCCCCCAAGTTGTCCATTCTCAAAATACATTCTATTCAGGCATATTATAAGAAAAAAACAGGTCTGATATTTATAACTAGATGACAAATGCTGTTCAAGGTACCTAGAAGAAAAAGTGCTTCAACAGATCAAAAACTAAAAGGTTGTGTTCTTTTTAATAATAAGCTCCACAGAAAGTGGAATTCCAGAGAGAAATCTAAAGGGTAGACAAAAGTATGCATTAGTTTTATTTAAAAAAAAAGGATGTCCCTCTATCAAGATCAGTAACATTTAAAAACATATTTACAGTATTTTGCAACATTACAGTACAGTACAGTATTTTGCAACATTAATAAATGTACTTAGGAATGTACTTGTCTAAGTAATGATAGAGAGTGAATGTTTGAAGCTTGCAGGTTTTTCCATTTCTACCATCTCAGACCTGCTCTGGGATAGACTTTTTTGACTGAAAAACACAGGAAGTACAAAYACATGGTGTCATTTTATATATGAATCAGTTCAGGTCCTTGCTGTCTTTCCTGGCAACCCWTTCTAACCAAGACTGAAGAATAAATGTGGTGTCATTTGGTGACCACAGTTCTACCTCTAAGCATTAAATGAGAAGACAGCCCAGTGCTTTCAWCTATTTACTCGTGATGCCAAAAGCAAATGTGGTTTTAAAGTTCTGAGCACTGAGTCTCTGACCTGCTCTTAGATATTAATAACATAATTTTATCCACATAGCAATTTTCCCTCCTGCTACAGAGCAATGTCAAGTGTATGGCTCAGGTCAAAGCCCCTATACTTTGGGAACTCATACTGGGAACTTGCATTTTCATGCAGAGGTTACTGAAAGATAAGCTGGTCATCACTAGGGTGAGAGTAAGTTGGTCAGAAACACACATAAGCAGTGCTATCAAGAAAGCTATCTGAATGCCTAGGATATCCTACAATATCCGCACATAGCCGGGACCTTTGTGAAACCTCTGCACGTCTATAAAGCAAGTTGAAATTACTAACATACCTCTAAAGGGACAGGAGACTTCACTTCCATGAAAGCTGAAATACTTTCTAACTCTCCTTATGAATGAACTGACTGCCTTGCAAATATGAAGACATCCATATCTGGATATTTTATTAGTACCTAGATCCTGACTCTACAATCAAATCAGTTAGTGTAAGAGCTGCAGAACAAAATGTTCTCAGGGGAAGGCTTGGCGTAATTACAACGTAATAGCCTGGTGCATTTTCCATGGAAGTTAACTGAACATGCTACACCTTCTATATCACAATCCAGCATCACAACCACCCAGATCTTCCTTCCAAGGCAACAAAAGGAATGTTAGCAGTTAAATCAGATGCCAACTCCAGTATATAAATCAGTCTGTAATCCTAAAAGGAGGCACCGATGTTGCCTAATCCTGGACATACAGATCTGTGACGGATTTAGAAACAAGATTTTAAACACAGGCCAAYTGAAAATGCATTTTGTCTCCATAAGAAGTAAGAAGTTCAAAGATTTCAGAGAAAACAAACATCCCTGTCATGGAATACTGTGTATTTAATGGCCTTTGGGTTACCAGTCAAGACACACTTATGAAACTGATGCAAATCTTTTTGTAATTTTTAACATTACTGACAGATAAGGATGTTTTAGCTGAAGGTTCCCCACATCTCCTTCCAAACACACTTCTAGAGTTGTCCTTGAAGTATAATGATACAGTACTAAAAAACGTGAAAATCCAGATGTCTTTTTCAAGATTASTACTACAAAAAAGCCACTCTATTTMTAGAACTATAGGCATAAAAGRGTCATGAAAGACAACAGAAATTATTTGATTAGGTAACTGACATCTCATGCAAAAAACCAATTTCTAATGYGTAGAAAACAATATGTTTTTATGAACCTCTGTATCTAGTGCTTAATATTTAAATTATACTGTATCTATTATAAACATGGACATCTGTATATTACAAGATGAKGCACCAATTCTATTGGAAGGAGACTAACAGATGTGGCTACATTCACCTAACTGAAAGGCTGAGCCAAAAACAGGGTAATGAWATGTAAGAAATATATGAACCCACAGCTGGTACCCAGTATTGGTTACTGGAAAACTTTAATTCATTACATAATATCATCAWGAAAGGATGCATACAGGGTAGCATGATTTTGAAGGAGGTACTTGGAGCATGCATTCTTCAGGAGAAGAATGAAATYGGCTTCTTCTAACTTAAGGCTAAAGGATTCTCAGTAGCAAGAAACAAGCCTTGGTAGAAAGTCTTTGTATCTGGAACATGTGCAACATAAGGATTTCTCTTGAAGCTCACAAAAGCCCTCAGTTTGTGGCAGACTGTGGGTTTTCAGTCTTGGAATGTACGATGGATGCGCACTGCCCTCTGCTGTACTCCCCAAATTCTTCCAGTAAAGCCACCGTGCTGTACTGAACAGACAGGTAAGATGCACTTCATCCCAAATCAAAACACTGAACTACTACTACTCYCAGCATGCAAGCAGAGCCTGCTATGGAAAGATTTATACCCACCACAACTGGTAAATGAGAGACGTCTCAAGACAGATCTTTAAATGACTGTATATTTTCAAACAGAAAAGGTAAAATACACTTGCTTTAGTTGTTCCCCCATGAGCTTAGAGCAAGACCTTTTAATCAAGACCAATTGTAAATTTTCTACTCTTTCAGACTATCATGGTTAAAAGCAGTATATGCTTCAGCCTTACCTGTAACTAACAAGCCTTCCACGTGGATGGGTCTCTTTTTCCAAATAACATTTTTATTTAAACATTTCTCATTCAATAAACGTTTCACTTCATAATAAACACTTAACCACAACTCTTAATTCTCCACCACTATGTAATGAAGGTATTCGAGCAATCAGAACTCCTAGGGAAGCTGTAGTTCAAAAGTAAGCAAGCAAGTAAAAATAAGCCAAACAACAATTCAAAAAGACGTTCCCCTATAAGAAATGTTATTTGTCAAAACTTTGTGAAGCACATGCAGCTACACATGAACTCATTTTCAATGAAAACAACTGAAATTCCCTCTATCCCACAGCAGTGCTTGTAATAGTTGAAGTAGTTTTATTTTCAAATCCTTCATTTTCTCTAGTTAAGAAATCATCTTATTACACACTGGAGCAAATATTACCTTAAATGAGACAATACAACTTACATTTTAAAATATAATCTCATCTGCAATACTCAGTGGGTTATATTCACAAGGAAAATGCAGAGAAAAAGTACCAACACATCAGAAATTAAACAACTGTTGCTATAAAATTATACTGCTAAAAAGAATTACCTGTTTTTGTTAGCAACAGATTATCCAGATGTCTATCTCCAACTCCGAGGATGTAAGTAATCACACAATAACCAGCTGTAAAAAGTAAATTGTAAACATCAGTATGAGTACCTTTCCTGGAGAGAAACAAGTTCCACCCAATTAACAACAGCATATTACATTATTTTAGCTCTAGTTCACTAACAAYAAATATACCACAGAGACTTGGGGCAGGAGTGGTGCTGGTGAAGAATAATCAATGTCAGCATTATGAAGAATGTTTGAAGTATTAAAACTCTAGAACTTATTCAATACTGTCGGGATTTTAATTTCTTATGATTCCRTTACATGCCTAACCCTTAAAGACTAAATTAGTTCAATACTGGGATAAAAGTATTTCAAACGAAGCTAAAATATTTTTAACTAAGTGAATGTACGTGTTTTGAACTGAAGCTACTTTAAGGCCACTGTAAACAAGTATTAGGCATGGATATGAGCCTGGATATCCATGTCAGTAGCATTCACAAGATCAGCAGTGATAAAAAGGAAACAGTTTTAATTGTTGCTTTCACCCACTAAACAGGACAGTTTTAARCAGTTCTAAAGACTGCACCACCAGAAAGAGAAGGGCAAAGGAGAAGATATTGTGCAGTCACACCTGAATGCTCTTTTTTTTCTTTTGTTAGAATGGAGGTTTTTTTAATTTTATGGATGGCAAACATGGTATTTTAACACGGTCATCAGTTTAATTAACAAGAAATACATAAACATTTTTTCTTTTCACACAAATGTAATCACAGCCCCCAAAATGCCTAATGTTTTCAAAACCAATTAGAATTTTGATACAGATGATTTATCATTACATAAATGCTTTACRTGTCCCTGCACTATGAAGRCCCCAACTSAAAATAYAGAGAGGGCAGAGATAAGRTTAGTGCTGGAAAGCAAAGAGTAYTTATCTCATACTCTCCTTTAAGACYCACCAAGAGCAGTCTTGTGTGTGAYGTGCCAGGCTTAAAATTATTCTTTTCACTGCATTTCTGACAGCAAGTACATGCACAGTGCCCTGTTTGCAGCCACCTAAACTGAAATAACTTAGTACCTCATCCACCGTACCCTTCAGACTTCACYGAAGAAGTTACCAGCTGTTAGACTGTAACTCACCACAGCTCTTAACATACGTGTCCATCACCTCTGCGCTGATTCCATAAGGGCCAGTCTCACTAGGGGCATGTTTTCTGAAGAAGTTCTGGAGAGAATGCCATGAAGATATTTAGTTATTCCACATAATACGAAACTTGGTCTTTAGGGAAAAAAAAAAATTTAAATCAAGACCACACATGGCCATAATTAACAACTTGTTAAACTAACAACCACCCCTAAAACGCCTCRTAAGATCTAGTTTAATATCACTTTATTTATATCCTGTCTCAATCATCATATTCTTATACTTGGCACAGAAATTGAAAAACAGTTTCCTTTATTAAATGTTTCAGAAGATTAACAATGCACTCAAAAGTTACTAATCAGTAACAATGAGTGACAATACTTCCAAGGCAAAATGTTTAGGTCACATTAACAAAAACTAAAACAGGATTAACAGTCCTGCTTTAGAACTACACCTGGGGAGCATGCTCTCACATAGTTTAGCATCCTTATATGTCTCCCTATTCCTCAATAAAATCAACAGCTGCTATTGAGTTTAAAAAGAAAATAAGCATTAGTCATAAAATGAGAAATCKGAATTTCCTGTGAAATGTGGACAGGGCCAAACAATCCTCTTAACCTTCTCGAGTAAGAGAAAACTCAGCTATATCAAAGCCTAAGCMAAGTTTCTTCCAGTAAGCACAACCTAAGGAAACACTGTAGGAAGAATGTAGTAGTCCCCTTGACAGCATATAAGTTACTAAAATCAAAATGAAAAACTAAGACATTTATGTAAATGAAGTTCTAAAACATGAACTGCAATTTTAAGGTTGTTGATAGAAGGTAAGTAACACTGAAACACCAAAACACCTTTTCTGTCCTGGAGATCTGTGTTTCAGGCACTGGTTTGCTGGCTTCAAATCTTTTCAATATAGTAGTTATACAGAGTGCTCATCTTTACTAGAACTGCTGTGAAATCCAAAATGAGTACTTCCAAAAAGAGTAAACTAAACTTCCACAACACCTGAAAGTGTTCAATTGCTTTTAATTTCCTTGGCCTATGATGYTCAGTTATTTTATCATGCTTCAGCACAGGAAATCTCACTCTTTTGGCGCACAGTCTATTTAGATTAAAAATTCTTCACAGGAATAATTGCTCCTTATGTCTGCATAGCAACTGAAACATAAGGGCACCTATTTCTAGTCACATGATGTTGTAAGGAATTGAAAAATAACAGTTTCAAAGGCATTTCTAAACACATTATTTTATAAAAACATGTAATGGAATGAATCATGAATAGTACACTTCCAAGATTACAAAGGATTGCCAAGAAAGCACTTTATAGTCTGTATAATTACTGACTGTGCAGATGTACCTTATCACAACCTATATGGAATGGAAAGCTAAAAAAACCCAATTTATGTAACCTGATGCTCATCATTGATTAGAGATTAACATTTTTTATATGTGATAAGTAMTTGGTAAGCTTATTTGTTAAGAAAATGATAATGAAAAATGATAAATAATTTAGACCTTCGTATTTTTAACATARGTGGTCCATAGGAGCTGAGAGCTAGTTTGCTTTGGCTCACAGTTACTGAACTACAAAAAAATGCAAGTTTCAGTATTGTCTGCACAAAAGGAAAGAAGCACYGTGAAAAATCAAATTCAAATAAATATGCTCTATTTTCATTAAAARATCTATTAGCTGCTCACCTCATAGCAATTTGGTATGTGTTTATCCAGCTATATTTATCTCAACCAGCAGAGCTCTGCTATCTAGCTCGTGKGCTGGGATTGAAACCAGTATGAGTTTTGTGTGCCACTATTCAGTTGTGTGTCTCYACTCAAATCCATGAGAATTAAGAAAATCTGCTAACAAAACCAAGTTACAGTACCTATACRCACACTGTTGAGGAGGAAACAGGCTTCAGAAACTATACAAATAAATTATTTAGTTGTTTCATTGAACAAAGAAAAGAACTAATCAAAGCATATTTTGACAAGGTCAAATGAATGAAAGACAAACACTGAAAAAAAACATGCAGCAAAAAGTGTCAGGTATSTGCCATTTGTCACTACAGCAAAGCTGAGATTTCAGTATCATAACTAAACTCCACTGTAATTTATTTAAATAGTGTTACTTTTAGAACACAGGATACTCAARTGTCATTTATGTATACCTTTTCAAACAAATCCCAGATGTTTCCCRTAATTTGTCTTCTAACAGATCAAAAAATCAGCTGAGAGACTAAGAATTTTGCATAAAATCTACGCCTTCAGCTTACAACTGTTTGATCAGAAGACAATTTACAACTCCCCCATCACGTACCTGTATAGTTTCCTCAGTAGCAAGAACTTCTGCAACTGGTACTGATGGAATAAACTGCATGAAGCCTATGACAGAAAACAGCCAAAAGAGAAAATCTCCAATGCACAGAACTTTCAAACTACTCTGTAATACATGTTTATGAATGGACAGAACTAATACACATCATTCAACTGCTTCTAATAGGAAAAAACCCACTTTTTGGATCCCATTTTCCAACCTCCTGCCTTCAATACTTGTCATTAACACCAAATTAACTTGCAAAAGGTGTGTTTTCACAAGTTTTCAAGATGAGAGAAAGTATATTGATGGCTTTCTAAATATTTATCCAGAATGTATCTAAAAGCAGCCAAGTTTGATTTTCTGTTTTTCTCCTCCATTTCATGMAAAATAGAAGGGTTAGGTTATTTATTCATGATTACACTGAAAGCCAGCAGCAAAGATTGGTAACTGCTGATTGTCATTTACTCCTAAATCCAGACCAGGCTCCTTTAATGGAGATATTTGAGTCACCTATGGAAAACTGTGGTGACTTAGATTGTTTACTTCCATGGTTTAAATTCTAACAAGACTTTCTTACATACTAAGAACACAGGGAAGATATTCTTCTCCCTACTGTATTTTTAGGAAATAAAT
Organism: Cardinalis cardinalis; assembly: GCA_014549065.1. NCBI lineage: Eukaryota > Metazoa > Chordata > Aves > Passeriformes > Cardinalidae > Cardinalis > Cardinalis cardinalis. Next base: position 1,244,121 of record JACDOX010000186.1, on the reverse strand, counting down.
GTATTCATACCATGTTTTGTACTAGTTGCCAGCACTTTATAGGGTGTCAGCTTCAAATCCAGATTTTCTTTTCTTAACAGCTGGAAAAAAACAATATACAAAAGCAAAGATGAATGCAACAGAAAGGCAGATTCTATTACCAAAAGGATGTGTATTGGACATTGATCTCCACTGAAACTGATAATGAGTGAGAGCCTGTTTGGCAATTCTGTATTTTTTTTTCCTTAATCTACACAGGGTAATTGCACATCTATACAGAAAAGAAAAAAAGGCCATCTAGAGATCTGAGAACTCTGGAAGTATCAGYAATATAAGCTGCATTAACAGTGTTAAACAGTCCTTCTTTTGACAAGGAAAATCAAGAAAACAGAAAAACAAGGATATAGATTCATAATTTTCACCTTGTCCATGAGTGAAATAATYTGAAGAATAAGTTGATCTTGACGTAAATCATCGCCATGCTTAAAAATTACAGGATATTTGCCTCCATCTTCTGTCTTGAAGAATAACTGAGCAGGCATTAAGGCACTCTGCAAAAGGAAATACACTACTAAGCTGGTTCACAGCAGTGCTCATATTAACACACTGCTACAGTGGAGATSAGAAATAAAATCTTTGCATTGTATTTGCATTACCTCAATAGTTTAGAGTGTACCAGTTCCAATTACCAAYAGTGTAACTGTATTGTAATAAGAAAAATACCTTAATGCTTTCCTTCCTTTTTAATCAAGGATACATTCTCCCTCCCTGCACCCCACAGCAGCAGAACAGGAAAGGACAGAAGTACTCATTTTTTTTCCATGTGCATGTAATTCCAATCAACAAGGAAGCACTATGCAAAAGGTCACATCAAAACAAATTTAAAGTGATCAGATCAAAAAACGACACAATTATGGGMTAAGCAAGAAAGAACTCCTAGGGGCAAGTCATCTTAAACAATTAATTGCTTCCATAATCTATTTAGCAAAAGCAAAAGTGCCTTTTTTCATTATTGTTTGAGAAAGCCCATTTAATTGTTTGCAATTTTTCCACGTAAAATGGGTCAAAGGGGATCAATTATCTACATGAATGTTACAATCTATTGCAACTGACCAAGTCACTTCCCTCCACAGCAAACCAAAAATAATTGAGGTACAGAGTTTAATCTTGAGCAGTAAGATTATATTTTTAAATTAATATCACAAAATTATTAAGTTCCACAAGTAAAGGCAAAATTATTCTTTATGTAGTCCTACAAAAGCTAATGTGATGTCTAAGGGCAYCAAAAATCAGTAATTCTTTTCTTTTTAATTCCATTTGGTTTTTTATCCCATAGCCCAGAAWGAGATATTAAATGGGAAAATGTCAACTGTCAGAATTAGGAGAAGAAAAAAAAAATCTCTGATTTTGAAACAAGTTACATCTCACATTTTTGGYCCTACATTTTTTTGCACAGCTACAGAACACCAATATGTAAAAGACTGCCTCRAGTTTGTCCTGAAGAACTTCAGCTATTATTACTGATAGGAAACATTTAGCTGCTGTTCCAGCAATCTGTTTCTCCACATTCTTTCCCTAACTCTTAAATCATACTCATACAAAATGATGATTTGCAAAAGTCTGCCTTCCTAACAAAATCTTTTCAATGTTGCCTCCAACGAAAGGTGCAAGAGCATGCAAMTGCAGAAGCCAATGCATCAAAGGAACTAACTTCATATAGAGAGAAGCAAGCTAGAACTGGTAGAAAACTATGCACAAAGTATCTCTGATTTTAAGCAAACTCAAATTACAACACCRTCAACAAGGACTCTGATGAAACTACTGCGCATAATAARTCTAGGACCTATCAGAGATAACAGATTTAACACTGACTGTCATAGCAGCCTACATGAATTTTTTAACTGGCAAACAAAGGYCTCCAGGACATAGGTCCAACTTGTACAGAAAATTTTGGTCATCCTAAAATTAGACTGCAGTCACCTATAGGAGTTGAACACAAATTTATAAAATGGTCCAACACCACTGAGCCCAGGTACAACTTACACTGCTAGAATTAACTTACATTTCAAGCAGTAAAATAAACAAAGTAACCCCAGCCCTTTCAACAGTACATTGACAGTTTTATGGTCACAAGCAGCAGCAACGGTTTGGTTTAAGGAATTACTAAACAGGGATATAGGATTTACCTGTCAGTTGACTGTAACTACATGAAAYGGACCACCACAGTGCTTTCCACTCTCTATGAACTTAAGCTTTATTAAGCAATGGAATAGACCCACAAATGTAAATGAGGCACAGTACACTTGCTTTTATTTACATGATTTTGATCTTTAAGTGGTACTCCTCTTGAACACACAAACAAAATTCTGGGAAATTCTGAACTTCATCATCTGTATCACTCTTATAAAAGCTGCTTTAAAATTTAAAAATTTAAATTGAAAACCAAAAGAAAATAAGGAGTTCTTTAACCACTTAAAGAGCATGCTACAACTCCATTTTGCCTTGRCTATGTCTGTCCCTTTACATCTTTCAACTGATGTTTCTAAGTTTAGGATTCACAAGACTTGTTTGTATTTCAGCTATTCAGAAGCTCTCACTTACCTTGAAGAGTGTGGCTTTTTCAGGGATTATTCCTTTAATTTTCACCTGAGGTTCCAGAGGAAGTGGAATAAGTTCCATATCTGCTAAATTCATCTTTTCATTATCAGCTAACAATGCCTGAAGCCTCTCATTCTAAAAGAATGAAAATTTGTTTAAGAAAAAACCCACAAAACATAAAAYACAYACTAGGTATATATGAAGTCCATAAACAAAGTATGCATTACTAACAAATATTCAATTTATTCAACTCTTTATCTGTACAAAGAATCAAGGTTTCACTCATATAATCCAGGAAAATAAAACTTTSTATTTGCAGTAATTTGAATAACAAAGGAGATATTCCATTCAGTGTTAGTACAGTCAAGTAATTTTCTAAGTTCCAGATATGACAGTCTTAAAACAACTTACTTCTAAACTGYCTGCACAAAGCACAGGATGATTTGTTTTTAATACCAAAATTAAATGTTAGTTATATTTCAGAAATTGATTAAAATTCAACTCAGAAATTTTATATGCCTCAATTCCACCAAGGAATTTCCTACTACCAAAGAACCAAAWGGCCAATAGCTTGCACTCATCTGATTTCCAGACTTGTTTGACATTCCYACATCTGTAGTTATCAGAAACACAAACCTCATCAATTTTTGAGTACTTTACACTTGGTGTCCTACATAGTAAAGGCTGAATACAATAAAATCTGTAGCCTTTTCCCTTGCTGAGAATAACAGACACAAACAGACACCAAGGAGGCCCACAACTGTTAGGAATAGTTCTARTGCTTAATTGCTGCTAGCTGGATGAAATCTAAAAGTAAAAGCCACGTATTCCTTAGTTTTCCAGAGATCTCTTAAAAGRATATACAACTGAACACTACCAATGCACAAGCAGGAAAGAAATCTTACAAATTGAAAATTTCTCCTCTTCTTTTAGCCTTTGTTACTGATACACAGAGCAAGCTGCCTCACTTTTTGTTAACAAGTGCTTTATTTTTCTGCATAAATATACCCCATACATTTAAAGAAATCATCACACTGAAAAACTCATGTTTAAAAATACTGATGTGTGTCAAAGGAAAAGGTTATACACAAACAGAAATCCCTCTGCCATTTCCTTCTTTCCCACACCCGCCTGTCAGGTACTCTTAGAACACTTTAGCTAAGAAGGACAAAGCTTCTTGAAACATATAATAGAAAGCCTCTTCCTCAAGACCCAACAGAAAGCAGAGTTCTGATAAACACATACCTTATAGAAGAACAGTTTTTTTGCTCTTGGAACAAATGAAACCTTGCTAGTAACTGATTTTCACTATCTGTCCTGGCATACCACTCACATGACAATAACCTGATACTCTCCCACATCCCCCCAAAATGTTCAGTTATATCATCAACTATTTAACTATTCTCATATATTTCTTTGGCCAAAACACCCCATGAGTGCTTTTAAGGGTCTCTTATGTTTTCTATCTACAAACTTTGAACACACTTTGGAACGTTGAACTATCAGAACCTTTCTAAAGCTCATTCACAGTTAACCAAAATTATTACAGAAGGATGGACATCTGTTACAGATCTCAGTGCTAAGGAACTTTAATGAAAGGCTAACATTCCTACCCACTGTCATATTTAGGCCACGGACAGGCTTTCCAATCCTTTAGTTACCTTTTTCTTACGATTTCCACTTTCACGCTGCACTGCCTTCATTACATGAACCAGCCGATCTACAAATGTCTGCTGGGCTGCCAAAAGCGASCGCATAACTCTGACAGACTTATCACCCTAAGAGAATAAAAAGTAACAGAATTAATTCCTCATTCTGTAATTATTTTATCTAGAAATCATTCCTTTTTTCTTAGACCTTTGGGCTTTTAAGAGGTTAAGTGAATAATGATCAATTTCCCGTCAATTCAAAAAGTATTTTCTGTAAAACACAATCACAGTCACTGTAGCTGGCAATCAATTATCTGACCTAACAGTGCACTTCAATTTGCTTCAACAATTTCAGTGGTGAACAGCCATGCATGACAAACCAATTCACACAGCCAAAGTTACTATGGATAACTGCAAAATAATCTTATAAAGCACAAGAGTCAGATTCAAGTAACCCTCCTAAAACTGGAAATTATATAAACTGTGAGATATATGGAAATACGTAAAGACTGCWTATCTGCTATACAGTAAAACTTTCAATTCACAGAATTTTTTTCTGGCTGTTTCAGGTTTTTTTTCCCTGCTGCTCCAGCACCCTCTGCTGCCGACACACAGAACAGCAAGTGCTGTTTCTGAGTTCCAGATCAGCACCTCCACTTGTAAACTCAAGGATTAGAGTTTACAATAAATAACTAAATAAATAGTAAATAAATAACATTGATTACACAAAGTTTTTAGAATGTATTAGACCCAGTGTAAGGCAGAGTATTTCAGAACCAGTATGTTACTATCAGGAGCAAGCAACAAAAAGAAGAAAGTTCTCAATATTTGCTCTTTTCATTTTTGGCAGTTTCTTCAGCTTACAAATTCAAAATTCGAGCAGGTGGAAGCTCTTATAAAATTTCAATGCATGTGACACACATACACAAAAAACCCAACACATCCTCTTAGACACCTGAACCTTTTTAAGGAAGAATTATCCCAAACCGTTACAGACTTCCTCACACAGAGGCATTACCTTCAGCAAAGCCTGACTGAATCTTCTCATCACGTTTAAGTACATTTCATGAGTCTTTGGGTCCCTCTGCTGAGTATCTTGGTCTTCACACTCCACTATTACATACCTGCAGMATAAAAACAACCCAAGTTATACCATCCTCTTGGAGTTTTACCCAATTTGAGTGAAACACAGTAACTCTGTAGTAATTACAGATCTGGAACTAAAAATGAAGATGATCTTGGAGATCTATAGTTCAACCAAAAGTTGAACCCTTAAAATTGCGTAGTCCCCAATTCCATTTGAGTCTACCAAAGTGTCTGTAGTTTTTCACTTACAGTGAAGTGTCATGACTCAAAGAGGACACACCTGAAGTCCAAATCGTATGAACAGTCCAGCCAAGAAGTACAACCGAGCATGTTTTCCACTGTGAACCATAATTCTACCTGCTACATAATTTAGTGGCTGCAAACTTGTTATTCAAGAGCACCTACAATACAAGGAGAATCTTACCCTGCCAGCTCCCTGTTTTATCATTAGAAATGGTAGAAGGAAAAGTGTTGGTCYGAAAGCAGCTCTGCAGAGTCTACATGCCAGAGTTTCCATTTCTAAATTATGAATTGGATATAAAACTTAATAGTACCATCTGGAACACCTACACTGAAAATTTATTTTGATGTTAAGCAGTCATTTGGAATGCTTTTGTCTAAATTTCTACTTGCAGCACTGACAAGCAACTGTAGCTATTAATTAAAAGTTATGTACATGGCTTCTTTCTGTTGGTCAATGTATCTCCTAGTACTACCCAGCAAAAACATTCAATAAAAATATAWTAAAGTAAAAGTATAATAAATACTATTAAAAAAAGAAAGAAATTAGCATCTCAGTAAATTTTCAAATACTGCATTTGGATTCAAAAGTGACTAATCCAAGACAGTCTCTTGGACATTACACATCAGCAAGAATTACACCGTCCCTATGTAGTTGCGCAGAATCTCTTCATGACAGAATAGTTGTGAGACAAGACTAGAGGTCTGTAATTTGCAGCTGATCAGATTTGAGTAGTCTTATTTATAAATACACAACAAATTACTACCATATGTAACTTATTCCAYGTGTACAACCCCAATGAAATCTGTAACTAAAGATTCTTCCTAGTGCCTTGCTAATGCACATTATAGACTGTTCTTTCACAAATGTGTGTMTATAATTAAGTCCAAAGTCTGCACGTAAACTTGAAGGAAAAGAAGGAGTAATGAATTGAAACGTGCCATTTTCATCTTCATTTGTTAAAAAGCTCTGGACAGTTTCTCAAAGCTATTTTGAAGCAAGGAGTAAGAGTAATGCTTCATACTTGGGTAGGTGTCTCATATGTCCAAAGAGGAGACAGAAAAAGCTGTAGCACTGACTTCTGAGGCCACTGTTAAAGGACAGGATAGCTTTACAATGACAAGTGACTGAGCAGAAGGTTCCATTTTCAAGGGTTATTGTACTTTTTCCATTGATTATTTTAGTTGCTGTGTCTGGATAGTTGAAACATACAATTGATCARAAGCCATGAGGATTTATGGCTACGTCAGCTCATACAGTGGCTGCAACATTTGTATTTTGTCACTGAGAAATTGAGATGTCTGGAAAGAAAACAAAGAATAAATTGACTAGGGTTTTTGGTTTGGTGGACTTTTCTTATTCGTTTTGTTGAATTTATTTTTTTTAAGTCGTAAGTCAAAAAACTCCACAGAGTTATGGACCTTTGAACTTTCTGTAGACAGAGTGTCTGAGATGTTGCTGAAATGTAAGAGAACAGTTTCTATCAAGCTGATAGAAGTAAGTTAAGCTACCAACATCTTAATAAAGAATATTTGATTAGGTCAAGCACTTGGTTTCTACTCCCACCAATTCAGACTGCAATTATTTTAATAATTTATATTTAATAGCAATTTTTAATGAAGCTGAACATTATCTTTGGCCACTGCAACAGAAGTAACTATTGCTTGCAAATGTACATAAGTTGTTCGTTAAGTATCTTAAAATTCAACCTACTAAAAATAATTACACAATAAAACTTACAAAGTTATAAACTGAATTTCTCAGCATAGTTTACAGGTTTCTTACAAGGATTTTATAAAAACTGTTGATTTTATTTTGCATCACATATCACACTTAGTTCCCAATTCACAACTTATCTGTGGTTAATGCTCTTAGCACACTAAAATATGATCATATGCATTAGTATTTTTAGTTATTTGATGCAGCCACAAAGGTTACAAGTAAGAATCATATGACTTAGGTTTAGCCACATAAAAGGCACCTAACGTCTTCCTTTTAAAATACATGAGTATATGCAAGTAAATAGCTGTGAGTGTTGTGCATATGCAGATGTTTGTACACTAATACACACACAGACTCACAGTTTCACACAGTACAGCTCTACTCATCTCAGCTTGCTTCAAATGAGAAAATTCCTACATGAAAATACTTGTTCAGAAGGCTTGCAGATTACTACTTTAGAGGTCTAATTTTACTCTTAATACACTGAGCTGAGACAAGATTCTGAACTAAGGAATCCTACCTCTCCAGAGTACAGATGAACTAATATCTACAACTAAATTTCCCCCTTAACATTGCACATATCTGCAATGACATTTTGTTTGTGCTCATAACCATAAATTGAATAAAACTAAAATTGAGTTACATTAAAAAAAAAATCTGCTTTATGAACCTTCCTAACATACACCTTTGACTAATATTTATGTGCATAACTTCAGTATTCTAGCCAACACTGTCAAACATTATAAGCACAAAAATTACAACCACACAAACAGTAAAGCAGAGCAAAGGCAAACTTAATCTCCTCTCCAACACCATAAATAACTTGAATGACAACTTTTAACATAGTTAGGCTGCTTTTTGTGACATTGTATGTAATGTTCTAGACATCACCTTCTTTAGTCTAACAGTAATGCATATTTCTACATTTCATTAGCCTCCATTTATAAATTACTATGTTTAAATGCATATTTTTAAATCTACTACTTTACCCTGAGAAAAACTGAGATTCTGAAGCTCTCAAGATAGGTCATCTTTTGATGAGCATCCCTCTGGGCATTATAGCTTTGATTTCAATTACATCTTGATACAGTATAAATGAACATTTTCTAACATACCAGTACAAATAGTTTGCCAACGTGGAATTTTTGCATGCCCGTGATATCAAGAAAGTGCAAAGGTCTTGCTGGAAGGGATTTAAGAAGAGCAAAAAAAAAAATTAAGTTACAAAGAAATCTAAGCATCTGAGAGAGAGACAAAGGAAAAACATCAAGTAAATATGAGTTGTAACAGATGTATTTCCTTCTAAAATCTGAATCCAATCCTACCTAATATTTAAATCACAATAATTTACATATTCCTTTAAATCCAGCAACACTACTAAAAGTAGAAGGTCTGCTACTCCAGTAATGTAGTTACCAATATATAAAAAGCACATCATGTTCTCCAAAAATAAACCTTTAATATAATTTCTACTTAGAATATGTTACTCTTTCCTTCTATGCAATTGCATCGTGCTGTAAATGCCAAAACATTCAACTCACAAAGAGATTTCCCACTGAGTTTTGTATCCAGAGCATCTAACAATCTTGAAGATGTTCTACATTTCAAGAAAACAAATTTGTATAGGATACACAACATTTAACTGCTTCCTTCAGGTTTAATAGTCCAGGTAGCAAGAAATCTGTGTCTTTACTGATATGCTCAGTTTGAGGTTTATTTTCTATGCAGTTTTAAGACTCAAATAGGACAATTTGGAACAGGGAATGGATCATTAGTTCAAAGACCAATTAATCCGCATATCAGATTAAAATCAGATTCCTTCAAAACGTCTTTACCTTCTATCTTTCCCTTCTTCCAGTCCCATTTCTATTACTTGTCTACTTCGGGCATAAAGTGAATACAGTCCTTGGCAGAAGTAAATCAAGACAGTGTCTCACTTAGGTTCAAAAGAGATGATATGTCAAAGAATATGAAAGAACAGACTGCAGAGACTAAAATATCTGGATAACTGTTTTCTACTAAAAGACTGTTTTAGAACACCCTGAACACATGCAGTTTTCAGTGTCCAATCAGTATGTGATAGCCTTTGCTATCACATAATAATTTTCTCCTTTACAGAAGAATACTTTAATTTCAATTTCCAGTCCCCCAGCTTTGCATACTGTGATCATGGACATAAAGAAAAACCCTGTAAAAAAATTCAGTTAAGCCATTGCTATTTTCTTAGCATTTACTTTAAATCTATATTCTTTGGGCACTTTAAATATTCASTGAGAATATTTACCCAAAGGATTCAAATATTCACACACAAAAGCAAGAAATAGTACCAGGTCACTAGAAAAGTACAATAAATAGAAAGTAAATCATGTGACTTACATCAAGGTTTTCATTTTCTGCAAGCTCTTTCGTCTTAGAAGTAAGAGGTGGAGAGGAAACAGGTGGAATAGGACTCATAATCTGGGAACTACACAAAGGAAAGCACGTAACTGGTATGATTCAAGGTTCTTGCTTAGGGGCCAGGGAGCATGCATGGAAATCACAATGAATTTCACTTCCACAGCATAATAAATTCAGAAAACTGGAAGAGTTTCTTTGCTACCTTTCTTTGAAGGTAGCATCCCAACCCTGTTTCAGAACAAACTGCATGAACAGCAACTTTGACAGCTGTAGTTCCTGAAAACAGCAAAAATCTGTGTCTGGAGAGCTATACAGTTTATGYCTGTGAAGGACATTCACTCAAACAAACTTTGCATTCCAACAAGTCTGCATTTTCAGACTTTCTCAAATGTTCCAAGATGAAACTGCTGATACACAACACCTGCAAGCACTAGTCTTTGGAATGAAACTACACAGAGCAGACAAATGCTTATTTGCAAGGCAAAGTTTTCAGATGGTAAAGTTACCTGAAAAGAAGTAATTAAATAGCTCTCCTAAGATCTAAGTATCATTTGAGCCTCAAAATACACCACCCTTCCCACAACACCCACTTTTATGGTGTTGCAGAATGATCAATTAAAAGCTGTGGAACTGTAACACAAAAAATACACCCTCATGTTACAAGTCATTAGAAGCTTAAGACTGAAAATCCTAAAAATCTGTAACAAATATTCACAGAAGACTTTGGTTACCAAGTTCATTTGCACTTTGCTTAATACTTTTTTAGGTACCTCAGTCTTTCTTTTGGATTCCTGCAAGTATAAGAAGTATGCTTCCACAAGTCTTCCCCTACACCATCTTTTGAAGAAGCAGAATGAAATTTCTATTCACTTCAAATTGACTGCACTTTTAGATCCACATTCTGCAATGAAAGCAGGGAGTGGAACCCCATATAACTTCAGTGGAGACATCTTAACTTTTGAAAATACAGAAGGAAGCAAGAGTAGTGTTTTTCCTGCTCTACAGAAGCTTTCTTCCTTTTGTGTAGTAAGAGCAAAGGCCACAACTTTAACACTGTTTGCTCTGTAAACTATGTATAATCAGGAAACACATTTCATGAATGCTCTGGATTTGTTAGGTTTCATTTTCTTCTTGTTTTTTTTAACATTCAGATTATAAAATAACATGATGAATATGTAAAGCTCTCCTAAAAAGAAGAAACAATTTGATGTTTCAGAATATTACATGTTTTTGCCTTTCTGCTGGAAGTCCAAGCTTCTTACCTGTCTATTTCTGAAGCATTAGATCCAGATGTTGTCATAGTTTCTGACATGGAACCTTGACTGTCCCTCTTGCTAGGCTCCAGGCCATTCTTTATGTCATCAAAGTTTTCATATTTCAATGCTTGGACTAACTGTAGCAGGTACATCAGCAAATCCTTAGGGAAGAAAAAAATCGAAGTGCAATAAGGGCATCAGTCAAAGAAAACTAGAACTGCTTCTGTTTAAAATTACAGATAAACTTAGTCAGGATTTAGTGACCTCTAATAACACAGAAATTGAAGTCTCCCYAAACAAGCAATGTACCATAGCAACACTGGTGCTGGATGCAGTTTGACTCCCAAAAGATACTGCATTATCATTCTACTATTCTTTGTTACTCAAAGACAGTAAGTACTAATTTAGTGAATATTCAGGTGCAATTACTATGTTAAAATGCTCTTTAGCTAAGCCGCCCTAATGGCTTCCAGCATCCACAGAATAAAGCTTTCAATTTGTGTCTCAAAAGAAGAAAACTGAAAATTCAAGCATAAATTGGACTATGGTATCAAGAATGGAAATTCCCTCCTCTCCTATGGACTATTTTTTCTATCCTTTGTGCAGCTGGGAATCCAAGAGAAAAAACACATTTCTAATCTGTTTTAGATTAAAGAACAGATTTTAACCACTTGCTGTTTAAAATCAGCTTGTTACCTTTACTGTTCAACTTCTTCTGTTTACTTACGTTCCAATACTTTGTAAAAGGTACATTTTTAAAGTCACAGCAGTATGACCCAGCTATTGAAATAGGCTTGAAAAAATATCATATACTTATGCTCCCTATTTTAAACTCCATTGATTGCCAAAGATTCAATACATTCAAACCTGGGTTTGCTTTTTTTAACTGTCAAAATAAAATATATAAATCACTGATATTTAACATATTAGATTCTATTAAGTGGGCTCTATTCATAATCACAGCTCATCACATTCTAATCAGTATACAATTAGAAAGACCTCATTTCCACAGATAATCTTCTACTCATTTTCTTTAGCAAAATGGTATGATGATATACTGAATTCAACAGATGGTTCTGCTGAAAATCTTTCTATTTACTATTTAAGTTCAGAGCACTTCTGCAGGTTAACACTCAAAATTTATCACTGGTTTTTGGTGAGAGCAGCTTTACCTTGTTCAACAAAACCAGCCACTATTGGCAGTTCATGCTAAGACAACTATCAGTGAGTGACACTTAATTACGTAAAGACTGCTCCCCAAAAACCTTACAATAAATAGCAACACAGTGAATCATCTTTTGTTTTCCTTTACCAATATTCATGAAAATGTCGTGAAAGTAGCAAACATTTCAAGAACTCAATGAGATCAAAAATCCTGGGACCAGCCGACTTGTCCATGTACCAACAGACCAGTGAATACCTCATCATCAGCCTGCTGAAGCCTGGCGACAGCATAGCGCCGCACCGTTGGGTTGGTGAAGTGAGATGACAGAAGCTCCAGAGAGTCTTCCACATCCATGGGCTTCCATTTGCCCAGCAGCTCCAGTGCTTGCTTTGCCTCTTGTGGCAGATCCCAGTTGACACACTTCAGGAACTTTGTCAAGGCCTAAACAGGAGAGTGAACAATTCATCAGTAGAAAGCTAGCCAAAGGMTATTACTTCAAAAACGAATGTCTCACACAAAGGTAGAACTAGATTCAGATYATATTTACATAAGCACAGACCTGGAAAAGCTTACTGATAAGGGACAAGGTCCCTTCCAGCCCAAACCATTTAACAACTCAACTTACCTTCTCCTGATGAGTAAGGTAATATCTGAATTTCCACACCAAATCCTGTTCCTCATAYGTTAGCTGCTTTGTTGGTGGGTAACTCACTATGATCTGTTTGATACACAGTCAGAAAGTGAATTTAAAAACAGGCAAAATCAACAAGTTAACAAAGTATACTGTGAGAAAGCACAACACTGAAAACACAAAAATAGCTAGGGAAAAAAAAAAAAGCTTTCCAACAACACAAAGCTATGGTATCAAGATAATGCTTCTCAGTTACATGGCTGATTGAACTGACCGTGCTGGCAAACACAGTTGCTTTAAGTGTACCAATCACACCTACATGACATGCACAAAATACACATTCTTAACCCCTCTAAATGGYTTAAAAAAAGAATGAACAAGCACCTTGTGTTCCTTTCTGAGTTGGACTCTTCTATCTAAGCACTCTGAAAGATTTAATTAATAATTTTCTATAAACTGAAATTAACTGTACTTTCCTTAAACTGTCACCATATATTATTACCAACCTACCTAATAAAATTGAACTTAGGCATCATATGACTGACTTACATTAAGCTGGTCTCGTGTAGTTGCATTAGGCTTCAGGTCATGATCAGAAGGTCCACTTCTTAAACTTCGAGCAAGTTTGTGATGTTTGCTTTCTACTAAGTTCTCCTAAACGCAGACGGTAAGTCAATATTTATAAATACTAAATTTCAGAGAAAATTACTATTGAAGCAAAACCATCTAGAGAAGACTCACCAGTCTCTTGAAAAATGCATGAAAATGAAAATTCAAATCTGAAAGTACAGCATCTTCTGGCTTTTTTTGTTTATTTTACACAAAACCTCCTTTAATAATACCTGGAGGGTTGTTGGGAGTTTTGAGAGTCTGTTTCAGATTCTGACTTAGCATTAACAGCCTACCTTGCCTTTTGGTGAATTGCTGCAAAATGAAAGCGTTCCAGTCAACACATCCATGATTGACAGCACTCAAATGTGCTAAACACTTCATAAACATTTTCTTTAGGATGATGTTTGCAGCATAAAGCTTTGTATGCAAGAAAAAACATCTCAAAAACTTGTCCCACTGTTAATATCATGTTAGCAACAGTAGGAGCCACAATAGGAGCCACAGTGCCAACGAGTTTTCAGCAGCCAAGGCAGTTTCCAGCATTGTCAGACTTGCTATTGCAGTGTTAGATTACACGGTGCTCAAACAGTGTTGCCAGTACAAGCCCACTTACATTAAGGTTCCCAAAGCTGCCAATACCAGTCCCACTGAATTGGCATCCACAATAATGGAAATCTTTTCTAGAACTGTACTTAGGCACTGTCTACATGAAAGACAACATACAAGAGAGTGTAGGGAGAAAATATTTTAACAGAAGAAGTGACCAAGAGTTATTGCACCAGTCCCTAAATTCTACATTGTTCTTCTTCAGCTCCCTCTTATCTTCCCACCCTCTAATCTCTTTTGCCAACAATCCCMCTTCTCTGCTTTCTTACACCTCAGAAGCAAGCACATTATGCATGGAAAGAAGGAGGTGAACATAAGCATTAAATCAATCCTTGTATTTTAATCTAGCAGCAGCAGAAATATWAAAAAATAAATACAAAATTCAAACCCACTGATATTTCTCAATTGGTTAAATATATCTTGCCACTGGAATTTTAAAATATTTAAAATGGCAAGCTTTCATCTACATTTATGAAAAGTTCAACAGTAACTCTGTAATGTAGATGGCACAACATGCAGCATGCTTACCATAGACATCTGGGGATCTGGAATCTTAACAATTTCAGGACTTGTTAAAATTGGAGATGACTCATCACCATCCTGAATGACAAAAAGTTGAAGGCATATTAAATATTTCAAGTTTTAGGGAGAAAATGTATCATATTAATGCACTGTGAACTCTACCACAGTAGAAGAATGATTCAACTGCTGACAGTTTTAAGGGGAAAAAATAAAATAATAAGCAGATTATTTTTCTTGTCTGTCTTTTTCTCAGATGACAAATGATTCAGCAAGACAGATGAAGTTCACCAGAGGAGACACAGCTTGACAGCTCACTACTGTGATGCCACACAGCTGAGAGGAGAAATTTGCCACCATTGCCRCGTGTCCTCTGGAAGCATGAAGAGAAACAAAACCAGGCTCTGTATTTCCACCAAACCCACACAGTTTTCCAAAAAAACCACTACGTTGCAGAAGATATCTCCTAAAAGTTCAACACTTTAAAAGTTCAACAGAAAGATGTATGTAACCTTATCTCTCAGAGGTTCTACATGCTTAGAGTCTAAGGTATGCTGTCTAAATAAGGAAGGGAGAAGCTACAAGGATTCCTGTTTGAACCAGACACAAAAAATATTAAAAGCCTGCCACCGCATTACAAAAGCAGCAACTCTGTCTTCTAGACACACAGCAATGTGGTTTTGTGCTTCATAATACAAGGGTTTCTGGAGGGTAACTAACATTAACAAAAGCTCTGAARAGACATTTCATTTAAAATTCAGAATAAAACAAACTCAGAACAAAACAAACTCAGCATAAYATGTGCTCTGCCATATTTATACTGAGTCTGTTTTCATTTCTTTTGCTGTAAATCTGAGATCAGAATAAAATTTTTTTGACATATCAACATTTCCCAGAGTAACTAAGTTTTGAGGTAACTTGCTCAGGTTTCTYTCTGCCCCTATCCTCTTTTTTTCCCCTACTTTTCCAATCACATATGCCCTTTGGGATAGCTTTACTTTTATACTTCTAAGGGYAACTTTCAAACGAGAGGTTGTTTCAAGGGGGAGAATCATTTGTCACTAACAAGATTCATGAGTTTAAAATTGCCATTAACCACCCAGGAGAAACATTTTTTTTCCTACTACATAAATTTTGTGTTGCTGGCTACAGTAAAATATCTCTTATTATTAAAATGCTTCTTTAGAAAGACACTTTTAATTGCATTTACTAGTTTCCTATGCCTTTCTGAAGTAATGATTTTGACAAAAGTCAAAGTAAAAGCAGTAAGAATACACATATCCTTCCTAGTTAAGGGAAATAAATGCACAGTCTGCCTGCAGCCGATGATGGTCCTAAAATATGAGCAGGTTGCTTTTCTCATTAGTCTTTAAAAAAAAAAAAGCGTGCACACAAACACTGAAGAGGCAAAGATGACACCTGCTYACAGTATCTCTGCTCTAAAAGCATATTGCCTAAATAATGAACTTAGCTCTGACCTCACTGCACAGAAATAACAGCATCAAAGTATTTCCATAATAACAAAATATGCTGCATCACTAACAGCAGACTGAACTGGGCTGCAGTCACAGTGACAGATCAGCATTCACACTGAACTAAGCCTCTGCCATCTCACCAGGCAGAATGCTCAGATCATGTCATAAAGTCAAATTATATAAAAAACAATGAAATTGTTGCAGGTGRGAGGAATCCTTCTCATAAACACATCTGATGACAGACTGATTTCTATATACCAATACCTTATCTTCCAATTTCAAACTCTAAGGCTGCAATCTGACTTTGCCTTTATAGAAACACAAGATTCCAATCTCCCAGGGAGAAGTTTCCACTCCGTTTAGAACCTTCACACAAAAACTCTGTATGAAAAACTTGACACTGGAGGAGATTCAACAAGCAAGTTAGTAGCAACAAGCTACTAACTTGCTACTAAAAAGCATTCAAACTCTTCAGAGTATCCAGGTCCCATGAGGATTCTCTAGGGATAAGCAGTAGGAACACCCATTGCTGTATTTTTCCTATTTTTCCCTCAGTGAAAAAATGATAAAATCAGATACATTAACTGAAAAAGGAAAGGTTTCAGATGGTAAAGTGGAGCACTTATCCCACAATTAGAAGTCTCTGGCAGACATTAAAAATTCAAAACTCCCCAGGATGAGAATAACAAAAGCACTACTGTCTAAATTTTGCTTACTTACAAAACAACAACAACAACAACAACAACAAAAAGCCTTTCAGTGTGTCACGTCAAAATGTTTATAAATGAAGGTTATGGAGTTTTTTCTCCAAGACTAATGTTAAAAGAATGATTTGTACACTCATTGCTGGCAACTCCTTTTGGAACCTTTCAAAAGAATCATGATAATGACTGTTTATTTTAAACTCTTTGAATGTAGTCAGATCATGCTGTAGAGTGAAGCTGCAAGCTCTCGCTATTCAGTTCAAGCACCAGGAAAACCATTCCCAGTGTTTCACTGTATGACAGAACAAAGCCTTAAGCTCAACCAAAACTTGCCATAAAATCAAGTTCTTCCAAGCATCCACAGGACAAGTTACAGTGTCAGGAGCAAACATTTTGAAACAGACTGTTTAATGAAATACTCAAAGAAGGCACAATGACATTAGCTGTCCTGTGAAGGATGTCAGCTGTTTAACCACYCTTCTGTAATTCTCCATTACACCTTGAGAGCAACACATGCAGCACCACAACCCTGACCATACCTACTAAACCAAACCAGTGCCTAAATTAGCACTTGAATTTGGCCAAAGTGCTTACTTTTGAAGAGTCTTTCCTGATCATGCCCATATAGACAGCTTTAGTCCACGTCATGGAAATCTCAGAAATCCCTGACATCCTCTAACTGCCAACAACCACGTGGAATGTGATGAAAGACAGACCAGAGCACAAGAACATAGTGCAGRCACTGGGCCTTCAGCAGCATCTTCCCTCAGTGAGTCTGCTCTTCTTGGCTGCAACACTTCCCAGCACAGGCAGAACCTGAGATGACCTGCTATTCTGTCATCAGGAAACAAAAGCAACATCAATACTAAACAGCACTAACTGGTTTTAAACTGCTGTGTTACAGAGCTCTGCAGATATTTCACTACAATAAGGTCTGTGTGGRTGACTTTAATATATATTAGAGTTCATTTAAGACAGTCCACAAAATCTGCAGAAACTTTCCAAACCAGTAACATTCCTCTGTACTTGCCTGAAAATCARTTTCAGAGCACAAATAAATAAGGAGGTTCTATTTATCATATTTTTAAACAAAACACGATTTAAAGTAACACCAGTGCGAACCAACATCTTCCCCACAAAAAAAAGGGCAGAAAATCACTGGTGTTGAYAGTACTTCCTCCTTTAAATCCATGACAAATCTCTGATAATCAAATTTATTTGTCTTTTTTAATGAACTGGAGGCAGGAGTGCAATCATTTACCCAAAGACATGTTTCACTTGAAACCTGCATAAAAATAYATTAGTGATAAATGCTGGTGTTATTTGTGCTTGGTAAGTCACTCAGAATTTCTGCCTAAATTGAGAATCAAAAGCGATGCTGTCATTACTTGCAGACCCTATCCCTCACGTCTTGAACACTGTATTTAAATGAAGTTAACACAGAACATGGAAGGAGACACTGCCACCTCACTTCATAGTAATTGAATGTCAAATCAAAGAACCCCAAATCCTATCAGTCGCTGTTTAGCAGGCTAGTTCTTCCTAAACACTTGAAAACAAATATATCAACAAAATTGTGACAAGTAATCTCCACTTTGACTATCGGTCACAAGCAGGTGACAACAGAACCTTTTTTCATTATGCTCAGTGCACTGGATTGGTGATTGCCGATACACAGACTGCAGATTGTAACTGGAAGCATGACAAAACTGAGAAAACAGGCACTAATTTATGTACCATTTCCCACTGCTGTCAGAAAAGGGTCAAGAACTTGTTGGAAAGCTACTTTGTAACAACAAATCCTTCAAACTGCAGTTAGTTACAGCTCTAACATGTACTATTACACATTCAATTACTTTATTTCTGCAAGAGCAGCCAATTCATAGTTATTCTGCTCCATGCACTTTTAATATGCCTCAGAAACATCTGTTAAAAGAAAGATGCATGCTTGGAGTCTGAATCTTCTTTCCTGTATTGTGCACATCTATAAAACCACAATGATGGAAAAAAAAGAAGTCATGTGTGTAAATCAGGAATAATTCATCTATAATGGCAGGTTGCTGGAGGTAACAGAGAGAAGTCATGTTTAGGAATGCCATGTTCATTTATAAAAAGAAAAGAGGCTAGAGGACACAAACCCACATATGTTTGCACCTGTGAAAGGCATAGCATGTTCTCATGTAAAGAGCTAGCTGTCAGTAAGTAAAGAGTATCAATATTTTCATCATATTCTGTAATGCTCTCCAGAAAAGTACTTCCTTTATTTCCACAGAAGCAAATAATATTATTTTGTTCATGGGGAAATCTGACACATTATAGGTTTTGTTGTGATTTGTAACACAAGATAGTTTTGCAACAGCACAGTCCTCTATAATTGCTAGTTCTAGGATAAGTGTACAGAAGCACAGCAAAAAAAGTCATTCTAAAGGCAAAAAGATTTGAAATGTGCGGAGAGGTCTCACTGTCAACCACAGTCCCCAAAAAGAAATGCTAAACAGCTAACCTAGACAGCTGCACAACACCCACTTTCATCCATATTACCAAAATTCACCAAGAAACTAAATTAATAGAAAAACAAAGTCACAAAAAGAAAATCAACTGTCCCCCCCCAAAACCAACCAAAAAGCTCCAACCAAACACTGCCCTCAGAGAACACTCCTGAAAGCCAAAAAACTCCAAGTCTTGCAATACATCAAATAGTTGAAGCAGATTTTGACCTGTTTTTGCTTTTATTTTTTTAATCCCGCTTTTTGCTATTTATTACTGTGTTTTTCACTGCCTTCTTCAAAAAATTTAAGTTAGATCACAGCTCTTTCAGGCCAGGCCAACTAGTAGTAGCCATATACACAGAAATACTCGTAATCAATGTTGCATTATGTCAACATTTTGTGTAATGAATTAAGCTTTTTAAAATTCTCAGAATAAATGCTGCTTAAAGTTAGTGCCTCTAGTCTCAAGAGCACTCCATTTTCTTTTCCTACCCTCCATCTCTTTCCAATAAAGCTGCATTATTCAGGAACTTTCTGACTTCTTATGAATCTAAACACGATGAAATATCTAAGACACAATTTTATTTGAAATCAGATTATAGATACACTGGTTTTTCCATCTCGGTGGGTCTTTCCACAATACACAGAGTGATAATGCCTTCCAATACCACACTGGTGTCTGTTAAGCTCACTGTCAATCCTCCATCCCACTAAATTTTAACTTTAGAAAAATATTGAAGGCGGTGCTTTGCAGATCTGTTTCATAAACAGCAAGGAAAGATGCGAGACATTCCAATCTAGAAGTTTTTTACTTAATTACTCCACAGCATTTTCAGTACGAAAGACTGAACTTCTGTATTTGTTCATTTTACAGAAAACGTTCACCAGCAGAGCTCCTGTGTGTAGTTTTAATAACTCATCTTCTATAAAGTTAACACTCAATACAGGTACATATCCTCCAGATCTAAGTCATAATTTCACATACAGCTACTTGGAAAGTACTGCTGGATGACTGAAGGAACTATAAATCAGAAAGTTTTTAATCACTCACACTTGTTAAATTCTGTAATCTTGAACTCTCTTACACAAATGACTGACATCTGCAATCATGTTGCATCTATACTATCTGATTTGTATGTACATAAACAGTTGTCACTGACAGCTGTCTGCTGCTCTACTGCAGCAGAATATTTCATCTCAGCAGAAAAACCCATTCATTTTAGGTGCATATGCTGCTTTTTAAAGACAACCATAAAGCCTGCAGGGCACATACCTTTTCGTAGTAAACTATTCCATATTCTTTATCATCGCACTTGACGCAACGGAATTCAATCATCAGGTACATAAAATTGGAGCTTCGTTTTTCCCTCTGAGGAAAGAGCCACCACAGATGTGTATCATTTTTTGCAGGGCATCAATCTTCAGCATTCTCAGTACAGCAATTACCCTACTTCCTTTGTGCTGTAGCTGATTAATTAGGTTATCAGCTGTTGCAGCAATTATTTAGTTAATCATTTCATAGAACTACCTGAGATCCTATCACCTCCTTCCTGACATTCTTACTACATCACATTCCCACTTTGTGATACATATTCACACTTAACAGATGAAAACCTGTTTTCATCAGCAGTTTCCAGCTGTGGGCTAAAGGTATAAAAAATGCAATGCAGAATAATCAGATGACCAGTGGGTAGTTGGTGTTTGTTTTTGTCTAAATCATTACCTATAATTATGCACATCAAAGTAAAAAACAGAAGATAAAGAAAAAAAAAATAATTTTTTAAAGCAACACCATAAAAGAGACAGAATAAACTTGGACTATGAGATTAGATTTGCAGTTTATTCATCTTCAGAGGAAGACTTTTTCATTTATGCATTTTTTAAATGCTCTACCTAGAAAAAGTGCCTAGAACTTTAAAATCTGTGTGAGAAACAAGCAAGAAGTCTAACAATGAGTAATGTAAATTCAGTTCATTTAATGCATTCATAATGGTTTGACTTTCCACCACAGACAAAGTGGCTCTCTGTTTAAAGCACAGGTCTAAAAATTTTTATCTCACTATATTTTTATTGTCAGTGAAAAAGAAAACACTAAAGGGAAAAAATGGGATAAAAAAGATGATAGGCTAATTTCTAAAAAACATCAAAATATTTATAGAGGCTTATAAAACCACAGATTTTAGTAAAAAAAAAAAATCTGACTTCCAAACTTCTAGTTACCAACAAGACAACAGAGATCTCAGGGCACAGGAAAAACCAGAGTTCTTCCGTGCAAGATGAGTATAAGAAATTAAACAGTTTGAGCTGATTTTGATCAATGAAGGTTAAAACCTCATTTAGGAATTAAAATACCAAATTATCTTATTTTTAAAAAATATTCGTTCAAAACTACAAATGTCTTTTCTCCACACCCAAAGTTAAAAAAATAAAGTTGAACAGCTCTGAATCCAAGGAACAGGTCAAATGTCTAAAAAGCACCCCATCACAACCTAAAATACTAGAGATACATTAGTCATGCCTAACAGAGTTTGCTCCAAGCTGTTCCAAATTATAAATAAAGTCTATGTTCCATGATCAAGTTCCCTTGAAGCTGAAAACAGCTAAGACAGCTGTGTACATGGGGACTAAATGCTGGACATAAGCTGGCCATGTGCACTGGCTGCCCCAAAACCAGCTCTGTGCTGAGCTGAGCTGCTCCTCAGCAGGGTGGGCAGCAGGTCATGGAAGGGGACTCTGCCCCTCTGTGCTGTGAGAGCCCACCTGCAGAGCTGCATCCACCTCTGGGACCTCAACATGAAAAAGATGTGGACCCTATGGAGGGAGTCCAGGAGGCCACTAAGATGCCCCAAGGGCTGGAGTACCTTTGCTTTTGAGACAGGCTGGGAGAACTGGGSTTSTTCAGCCTGGAGAAGAGGAGGCCTAAAGGGGACCTGCAGAAGAGCTGGAGAGGGACTTTACACATGGGCACGGAGTGAGAGGAATGAATTGTGAAAGTGCTGAGGCCCTGGCACAGGCTGTCCAGAGACTCAAAAACATTAAAAGTCAGCCTGGACAGGGCCCAGAGTATCCTGGTCCAATTGAAGATGTCCCTGCTCATTTCAGAGTGGCTGGACTAGATGGCCTTTAAAGGTCCCTTCCAAACCAATCTATTCTGTGGTTCTCATTATTGCTAAAGTAAAATCAACTTTAAGCTTCCAAAGAATTACTTTTTCCTTCACCATTTGCACTGGCAGTCGAGGGAAATAAAACCAAGCAGTTAAGAGTTAAGTCTCCTAAACAAGTGAAGGTTCATACAAAACCCCCAAAATTACACACCTGACCCTACAATGACTTACCTCATTGATCATTTCTATTTCTCTAAAAGTGAGTCTGTCCAGCCAATCCACTTTCACCATGTGACCTTGCCGATGAGACTTGGTGAGCTGCACGAAAAAAACCACAATGATAACATTTAAATTGCTCACAGCAAGAAAAAGAACACCAAAGTTATAACAGAGATATTAACATGAAATCAGACAAGAAAAATAAAGGAATGAGAAAATTGTACTCACCTTGTACAGCAGACACATAGCGACATAGTACACACCTTGTAAACAGCCAAACCATGTCATAAAAATAAGCCTACRATCTAAAACACCAATCCCAGCAAAGACCACAATAATTATCCATGCACATCACCTTTGCATTTTTAACACAGCAAAGCCAGGAACCTTTCTCTTAACTAAAGTCACATAAAAAAAGACATCCCATTTTTGTATTACTGTGTTTCATATAGTAAAACTCACCATGCCAAACAAAAATAAAGTACTTGATAAACTATCTATACTGAATATTTCTGCCTCTGTCAGCCTTTCCTAAACAGGAAAGGCTGTTTCCAGACTCGGA
The DNA here is from genome assembly GCA_014549065.1 of Cardinalis cardinalis. Lineage (NCBI taxonomy): Eukaryota > Metazoa > Chordata > Aves > Passeriformes > Cardinalidae > Cardinalis > Cardinalis cardinalis. Next base: position 1,221,107 of record JACDOX010000186.1, on the reverse strand, counting down.
CTATAACTGGGTCAACTGAAGATCTTAGAGCAAGTCATAGACAGCTCACRTTCTTCTTTAGTCATCTGATTAGTAGCTCAAGTTTTATTCCTACGCTTACAAACTACTGTAGCAATAGCAAGAAAGTTGTTTAACGGACTCACTAAGAATGGAAGACAAGATGAGAGCATACTATTTGTAGTTTCAGATACACTAACAGAATTTTTAATGAAATTTTTTATGATAACTTTTTATCCAGCAGAGGACCACCCAAATATGAAGCCTTTTTGGCTGCTAAGAAATGACAGATATTCTTAAAAAAAAATCAGTAATTATTGCAGAATGCAAGAGATTCAGAGGGACTAGAAGACATGAAGTTCCTTCATCTCTCAAAGAAACTAGTATCTGTCTAGAAAATGGCTAGCAAAAAGACCTCTCAACATGATTCGTATTAGGAGAAAGGTTACAACCCTTATTCCATTAAMTTTGTTCTGTGTCCACCATGAGCATCTGAATGTGAACAGGCCATACAGTGACACTGTCACTTCTTGCCCAGCTAAGGCACAGGCAAYACAGACACCTAGGACAGCAGGAATGAAGGTACTGGATGCAGGAGAACACAACAGCAGCCTGCTGCTTCCACATAGAACTGGAGATGGTATTAGTACAAAAAAAGAACACAGAAGATTTAGGACTTGGGATACACTGGGAGATGTCCAGGTTGCACAATCTGTCAGATATGTGCACTAGGCCTTCCGTAGCTCAACATCAGAGGWACACTAAAAATAAAAGTCATTATGAAGACAGAGAATTGAAGAGTTTGCACCAATTTTACTGTGTCATTATTCACTCTCAAACCCTCACTAAACTGATGTCTTAACAGTACAGGCACAAGTATGTTGGGCTAAAGTTTGTGTAATCAAAGTCTTGGAGAAAAAAACTTGGTCACAAATTCTTAGTTCATTTTCTTGTTCACTGCACAAGAGAATAAAGAAAATGAAAGTTATTTTGTGTGCTTCAGAAGAAAATTATTAATATTTTAAACCTTTAACCTTCCTTATAGAAGAAAAAAGTTGTAATACAGCAATTAATTAGGTCTGCATATAAGACCTGGAAGATCTGTGAGCACACAGATACACATGAACAACTGTTGTCTTGAATTAATATTTACAGTTTAAAATAAGAGAAAAGCTAGTATCGCCTTCAGGGAAAGAAGCATTCATCATTTGCTACTAAGTAAGATGCATCCCTTTAGATAATATCTCAACATTACTATTACCTAATTTCATTCAGCCAGCAGAAGGTATGATGGAAATGAATGGATCAAAAAGAACTTAAGAATACTTTAAGTTTAAGCAGAATAACCACWCATGGGAGAAACCTCTTAATGTCATTTGTGTTCGAGAATGCTAAAATACTCTTCCTATTAATATTCCTTRGGACACAAAAAAACTGCATTCACAATGCCTCCAGAATGCACAGCCATGGTTTTCCCATCAGTAGCAGTTTCACTAGCAACATTCATGTGTTTTGTGAGAGCACAACCATACGGCACCTCAACATGAAAGGGCAGACTTGCCACACTATCAATAATAAGGTAAGGTAAAACTCTTTGACCACCTACTCATTGGTTTTATACAAATTCCATGTAACAATAAGAAACACATACAGACATAAACTCAAAGGCATATCAAGAAAAGAGTTATCTTTCAGATAGAGAAAAGATTCTTCACAAGCTCTTCTCTAAAGTTATCTGGARGACTCTAGTTTGGGCTCTGGTACCAGTACCAATCAATAGCACAACAYTGGACAAGTCTGTTCAATAAACAGAAAAAAAACCAAACTAAGAACAACAAAGCCCATGCAAACTTGCTATGTTTGTACCTAAGCGCTAGTCCTTTTACCTATATTTAAATATACCTTCACACAGAGCAGCATGAGAAGGCACTCAGAAACTGGTAAATAAGTCACAGAAGCACTGAAGCTGATTGTGTTTGAGCAATGGCTATTGAGGAGTGACACATCACAAGAACCTCCTCTGCTATGTAAACAGCTGCGCAAATGAAACCTCCCATAGACACACTAATTTCCCTAGCATCTGATGGTAAAATGGTTTTATAAAAAGGACCACAACAAAATATCAGTGAAAACACTCATTCAGAAATTGGCATCTCCCAAAACAACTTTCAGAAGAAAAGAACGGGGGCAGTGATTTTATTAGCTTTCTGTTAGCCATTAACTACAACTCTTAAATAGGATGTGAAAGAATTCCCTCCTATTCCTCAGAGGCCTTGGGCCATCATCTTCCAAATGCCAAAACAGGCTAAAACAGAATGAGCTATTTTAAGACTGAAGTACTCTATTTTATTTGTGCTTTTTCAGCTAGAGAGACTGAGTGATAATGTCTACATAACAGAACTAACATGAAAGGCATSGCTGACCCTCTCAAAGCCTTTCTCAGAAACCCGCAGCATCTATCATATAACCACACGACRAACTGGAAATAAGACTTGATATTTAGTGTCTTTTTACAAAGACTCCTTAGGCCAGAGGGCACTTATTCCACTATGATCAAGAAATGGGGCATCACTGGCTTTAATGAACTTTCCATTATAAATTCAGTGCAAACTACACTAATAAAACAGAGACCCTTAAATGAAAGTTAGTTTATTACTGTCATAAATCTCTAGATGAGATAATGGGTCTATCTTTCATTGGGAGTTCCACAAAGGTCTGCATAAAATCTGGGAGACCAAGATTAAGAAGAAACCTCAATGAATAGGTGGACTGAGGAGTTTGGAAAGCTTGGGGTAAGCTTACCTTAATAATCAGAGATCATCTAGTAAAACAGCCCAGAAACTAACAGTCTCAGACCAATTTCAGTAGTTTTGATGGCAAGAATATACTCTGCCCACAAAAGCTTGGAGGCAAAAATACTAATATACATATTCATGAGCTTAAATGAATGAAACTTGTTTGCAGTTCTACTCAAGTTCTTTCTAATGTACAGGTATGACACCACTTCTGAACACTATGCCACAGAGCCTCAAAGATAACGGATGGTCTCTGAAAGAAACTCAACTGTCCTCACAAGTCATTGTTAGGAGAGGCTCTTACTAAATCTGATGGAATTTCAGCTTTAAGCATCTTCAAGGCATATTCATGATTTAATTCTTTACAAAGAATTTAGATCTTAAGTTGTTCCAACAAACTGCTACATGTAACAGAAGGTTTTTAAAAAAACACTTTAGAAGCAATTAAATATGATCTGCTTTACTCCTTGGTATAAATCCTGTGAAACACCTAAATAACCAAAGCAAGAGAGCTATCACGTGAAAAAAAGGAAGCTGTCTTCCTTTCTCTCCAGTGAAGTGCATGCTCGTCACATACATTTGAAAGGTCACTTGCTATGCCATTACCTTTGCCAAGCGGCTCATTTGATCTTCAGAGACTGTACTGCTGGTTCTCCCAGGAGTTTTGGTGGGCTCTGAGCCATCAGCTTCTACATTGGGCCAGACTTTCAAGTCATGCATTCCTTGTCGAAACATACTGCGGGGAAAAATGCAGAATCACTTCAGTAAACTCAAAATAATACAGCTGTCAGGAATCAAAGTTTAGCAGCAGCTGCAAGAAAATGAAGTTGCTTCCTTTGTCAAAACTACAAAATTGCATAATTGAACTCTACTGCCTAAGTGCCTTGCACCTTGTGTTCCCTACAACCTTTATTTTACTGGCACATGGAGTTTAGAAGAAAATCGTGAAGTCAGAGATAGCTTATTYGGCAAGTGGAAGAAAAATGGGTAATTCCCAAAGCAAGTGGGGTGGTACAAACACAAACTGAGGAGAAAGATCGACCTTCATAGTTTCATTATTTGTAATGAAACAGAAAGTATTCCTCTTGACTTGCAAATTTTAAGAAGTATTCTTAGGTCTGCTAGTATRAAAAAAATCAACTAAAAAGCTACCTAAGTTGCATCTGAAGGTCAACGGCCATAAAGGAGCCTTCTGAGCTGCCAAATAAAAATAATAAAAAAACCATACCAAGAAAAAAATGTCAAAACTCTCCACACACCACTTTCTCCATCAATGCTTGAAATTTAATTGATAATTGAAAGTGTGCAGTGAACCGAACTTTGCAGGGTAACTGACCACATCTTTTCTCTGCAAAGCCCTGCTCACCTTGCACATTTGTGCTGATCCATCCATAAAAGATGCCCCAAGAAATCAAGTACGTTCATTACCTTTGCCAATAAGAGCTCATCCCTTTACTCGAAAAACTTCAGGTAAACACAATTAACAGGAATATTAAAAAAAGTGAACCATTAAAAATGAGAAATAACAATTAGGAAGACCAYCTGACCTCAAATTTACACATCATTTCATGGAGCATTACTACAATGGTTTTCTTTTAAAAACTACAAAATTCAAAATTTTTTGTTGGTTTCTCTCCATCAACTTCATCTGAGTTCCACACGCTGGAAGCAAGACTTATAAATGAAGTTTATTTTTATCTTTTTCCAGGTACTGTGCTTTAAAAGCTACCAGCAGTCTTTGGGGCACAGTCCAATTGATCAGGTTCAATTTTTTGCCTTAAGGCAATCTCATCCTTTTTTGTTAAAGCAGTATCCTCACTAAGAGAGATACAACCTTTCTCTAGAGTCACTTTCTGCATGCAAGCATCATTAGAGCAGCTTTCCTAAYGATAATCTAAATTTTTCCTGCACTTCAGTCTTAGTGAAGTCTTACTTCTCATCCACCAACAAGACAAAACAGGCTATTTCTCCCCATTTTCCAGTAGTATATACACACTAGAAAAATGTTCCTACATTCTTTTTTTTCAGCCTGACCAGTTATAACACTTCCTTCATCACACCTACTTGCTAGACATTCAATGATACAAACTCCCTGAAGTCAGAAACTTGACTGAAGTTGGTTAGAAAGAACAGAATACATCCCAGCGGAGTGGAGAAGGGAAGGATAGGAAAAGAAAAGGGTACAGAAGTATCTCTGATGCACACACTTGTAAACCGTTTATGTAGTCAATGTTGTTCACACATTTTACAAGAGCACCATGATGCTGAACCACACAAAATTTAATATTCACTCTACAAGTCTGTTCCTCTCCTTTCCTGGGCAGCTGCTCCCCACTCTGTATGTGATAACAATCAATCACAAAAAAGTACCTGTGCCTCTTAATCTTCCTTAGACCACTACCTGTTTTCTCAGTCTCCTTTGCACTTTCAAGATATTGTTCACCTCACGGATTATTACTGTAATCTTTCCCACCTTAGTATTACCATCCACAAATTTACTGAACACACCCTCTTACTGGATCATAGCATATTTACTTTGAAAATTACTGATTTACTGAGTGACATTTTATCCCCTATAAATAACAGTGCATTCACAACCTAATTGCAAGCCAATTAAACAATTTTTAAAAGTAATCAGTACTGGCATCCATGCAGTACAAGGGTGTAGATGTAAAGTGATTTCAGCACTTGCCATCTTAAAATCTTGTAGATCATCCAAAAAAAAAGAAAAAAAGTGCTATACAGAACGCTTCTTTTATACAACACTGCAGCAAGTGTGAAATTACACTCAGGAATAATGAGGAGCAAATCACCTATGTATCTGATTTTTCAAACATGGAACTGTTGACCTAGTTTAGAAAATATTTAAAAGCTTATCTCTCATAACCCATGCCACATTACTATTCACAGGTGWGCTTTAAATGTGCACCAGAGAAGACAAAGCAGTATACCCATATTTTCCAAAGAGTGAGACCGTTGTTCCTCCCACAGGAACGGCTTTACCAGGTCCRTACACATCCCAGATGGTCAGAGCCACCTGAGCATTCCGAGGCAAGTCTGGATACTTCACAGGCAGTTTCAGCCATTCGTTCCAGCTGCAGAGAAACACTGTTTATTAGTTATAAAGCTTTACAATTCAAGTTACTCTCTATTAGTTCACACAATCCAGAGTCTCCTCAGAATAAAAATTTCTTAGGGCAAATGGACTATTTTCCTGTGGGCTTTAACCATTCAAACACCTGTCTGGAGCATGACTAAAGGCTACGCACCAAAAGAAAAATATTCTGGCTTGATGACTGGGTAGCAAGGAACAGGCTGTCAGTGAATGGCATGAAAATGTAGCACCCCTGGCCCCAGAAGTTACTTGAAGTAGCAGGACATGCCCAAAAACACAAAGTAGCAATTTTATCACTTACCCTTTACACTAAAAGGTTGTTTTTGTGCTGCCCGGAGAACACTAACCATATGGACACTTGAAGAAGCATAAGCCATTTTATAGAAGASAACAGAATACAAATCTTTCTGACAGAAACAAATATTTGGTGCCCCACTAACTATGAGGAATATGCAATAAAAGGCAAGCTACTTACTTCCATCTAGTGCTAAAAGCCTTGTAGGAAGTTCTAACTGGAAGAGCAAGCGGCTTCCCCTCTGCAAACACCTGGCAAGTTACATACAAGTCAGAGCAAGTCTCTTGGTACAGTCCCGAGAACTTCAGCATCGGATCTTCTAAGAGAGCTTTGTAGCTTTTCTGTTCTCTTTTCCCTTCCAGACTTCCTCTATGGGGGAGAGGGCAGGGGAGGGGGAAAAGAAGAAAACATAAGTAAGCCAGAATTTATTCTACCTGTAGTAGAAATCCTACTGCATTTCCATAGCTTACACTTAGATTACCCAGGACTGAGGCTATTCTCACTTTGCACTGCTGCTTGCAGTGAAATCCAAACACCAGAGAGGAACTCAGGATGTGAAATGCTCAGCAAACATGGAATGTATTGCTTTCTGATTTAGGCGGGGGTGAGGGGAGGAGAAAGGAAGGCAAGAATTACTTGTTTGTCTTTTAAATGGAGGCAACTTTTTCTAGTACAACCTGTGGATTCTCAGAGCTTAAGTAGGGCAACGATAAATGAGAAGACATATGCTGCTATTATTAAAAAAGACAAAACAAACATSAGATTACATGTGCTCCAAATACTGATTGGAAAAATAAAACCCAAAACAACTATGGTAAGTAAATTTTTAAGATCTATGTAATGTATGACTGGTTTTGGAAATCAATCATCTCCCAAATCCACAACAAAATAAAGTTCACTTAAGCACTGTTCAAATAAAATTTGGTCAAAGCCCTACAGCACTTTGCACAATGTTACTATTAAGAGGAATTGATGGAATTTCTCAGGCTTCAGCTATACCACAATGAAAACTGACATGCACATCAGATATCTTTCTGTGGATGCACAAGTTAAAACAAAAACAAAAACCAACAAACAAAAAAAATTAATTGAGGTGATGGGAAAACATGTAAGATCAATCYTCCACCAAACAAAAATCTATTTGTTTCCACAAAACCATTTCAGAGTAAATTAACAAGTTACTTGCACAGAACTGACACTGCACATTCTAAAGATGACATACACTTCTATGTGCTAAAACAAAAAAAAAAAAACACATTCTAAAGATGACATACACTTCTATGTGCTAAAACAAAAAAAAAAAAGAATCCAAACAACTGCTAGTTTTAATTTTGTTTGGTGGAATGAACTATCAAAGAGATCATATGAATCTGATTTCTGATGCCACAGAACAGTGTGGCCTGGCCAGGACCTTAAGGAACATCCAGTTCCAACCCTTGTCATGAGCAGGGCCACTTTCCACCACCATCACTTGTTCAGAAATTAAACAACCCTTAACAAGCTTCTCCAAGTTAGTTTGCCAGAAAAGTGCAAGATACTTTAATGTACCACCATTGGGCACACTACATTTGAGAGTCAGCCGCATCCCTCCACTTCTCAAACTTCTCACTGCTGTGATGAAGTAAAGTAACTTAAAAAGCAAACCAAAAATTACATCACTGCAGGGTAACTCCAGCTTCAACAAAAGTGCTTCCACATGCTCAGGTAGGAATATATTTACATGCTGTAGCACCTCGATCTTGCTACAGTAAAACACCCCAGTAAGAACACCTTGTTTTCACAGGAGCATGGAAACAAGCAGCTGAGTGTCACYAGTTTATCTTCTTCCTTTTAACACTCAGTAGTGAGCGGTGACACAGTGGTGGCCCTCCAATTCCTGAAGGGAACTTACAGGAAAGAATAGGCAAGACTATTTACAGAAACATGTAGTGACAAGGCGGGGGGGGAGTGGCTTCAGACAGAGTAGATTCAGATTAATCAGGAAGGAATTCTTTACTGTGTGGGTGGTAATGCGGCGACACAGGTTGCTCAGAGAAGCTGTGGCTGCCCCATCCCYGGGAGCGTTAAAGGCCAGGCTGGACGGGGCTGGGACCAGYCTGGGATAGTGGAACRTGTCCCTGTCCATGGCAGGGGGTGTAACAGGATTGGCTTTAAAGGTCCTTWGTAACGCAAACCAATCTGTGATTCTCTGACAGGTGAGAGGCTATGGGAGCCAGCACTGACAATCGCTGCCTTGGAGCACCTGAGGACACGGCACACCTGACACGCGTCCGCAGCACAGCTCCAGCCCTGATCCTCGCCCGCCGCCTCCCCGCGGGCCGGGACGCGGCACCGATGCTGAGCCAGCACCGCCCGTCCCCGGGCACCGCCGGGCTGCGGCACCAGCACATCCCGCCGAGGGCGGGCAGCCCGGTACCCCCTCCCAGCGCGGCAGCGACCGCTCCCCTCTGAGCCCCGACGCCGCTCACTCACATCTTCAGCTGCACGTTGATGTCCAGGTCGCAGCTGTACACATAATAAAGCCTCTCGGTCTCGCCCATGGCCGCCGCCGCTGCTGCTCCCTGCCCGCCGCCTCAGCACCCGCGGGCAGCAGCGGCGGCCTTCCCCGCCGCGCTCCGAGCATGCGCCGCCGCCGCCATCTTGGGTAAGGGAGGAAGGAGCTGTGCCGGCCCTTGACCAAAATGGCCGCCGGCCCGCGACCGACCCGCTCCGCCCCCGCCCCCTCTCCCCCCTCCCAGCGCCTGGGTGTGCGGCGCGCGACATGGCGGCGGCGGCGGGCAGCGGCGAGATGGCTGCGGGGCCGGGTGTCGGCGGGRTGGCTCCTGTGCCGCTTAAGGGCGGAGAGGGATGGAGCCTCGCAACAGCACCACAGAGTGTCCTGAGTTTCAAGGGAGCCAGAAGGATCATCGAGTCTAACTCCTGGTCCTGCACAGAATGCCCCAATACATGGTAGGAGCCATGTGTCTGAGAACATTGCCCAAATGCYTCTTAAACTCAGACGGGCTTGCTGTTGTGACCACATCTCTGGGCAGCCTGTTCCAGTGCCCAGCCACCCTCTGGGAGAAAAACCTTTTCTTGAAATCCAACCTAAATCTCCTCTGACTCAGCCTCAGGCCGTTCCTTCAGATCCTATTGCTGTGGCAAGAACGGAGAGATCAGTACCCGCCCTTCCTCTTGCCCTCATGAGGATCTCGGAAAGCACCATGAGGTGTCCCCTCTGTCTCSTCCAGGTCTAACAAACCAAGTGAGCTCTTAAGGCTTCACTTCCAGACCTTTCTCCATCCTCTTGGCCTCCCTTGGACCCTTAYAGAATAGTTTGGTTTGGGAAGRAWCTTAAAGCTCCTTTATTTCCAACCTCCTGCCATGGGCAGGGACACCTTCCTCTAGACCAGGGCTCCCCCCASAGCTCAGAGCTCCTTCCAGCTATGCCATTATTTATACATTAGAAGTTCAGAGTTAATAACTTCTCCAGCAAAGCCYTCCATTATGATTAATTAAGTAGTTTTCATACAAGTTTAATCTCAGCTCAAGGAAAGGGTCTTCACCAGGGCTGGGGTCACACCATGATTCCACATCTAGCACAGACAGCCAGAAACTACCTACAAAAACTACAGAAACTCCAATTAAAATATTGYAAATGAATGTATAATTTTGAAAAGGTGTTTAGTATTTTGAGAATTAATACAGATTGTGAGCACGTTTAAGTGACAAATACAGAAACTATGCATATAGTCATTATTATCCTACACTTATTCTCTCTATGTAGGCAAAGCAGCCAGCACTGACAAACAGAAGTTTTTGTGTTTTATGATACAGCACAACTGCTGAACTTCTCAGGACTGCTGAAAAAAAGTATAAAAAGTGCTATTTTGCTCTAGCTCACTGTACTTGAAACACTCTTGGTCCTGTGGAAACATCCAAACAGATGCTCTCTCACAGCACAGCTCAGACTAAAAAATAAAATAAAAAAAAAAAAATATATATATAAAATTGTCACCTGTGTTTTCCATTTTCGCAGCAGGACAGGGTTTGCACCTTAACACTTTTTTTTCCCCATCAGGTGGGAAAGAAAGTCTTGACCAGAAGGTCTTTCCTTCCTTTTTCTCTAAAACAAATAGGAAACTAGAGAGGTCCGCAACCCAGACCATAACCTGTATTACTAAAATGAAGTCTTTGCTATCCAGCACTACCACACTGGCATGTATCATGACTACGAAACATAATTTAAGTATAATTAAATTAACAAATTYCTCTGCACAGTAAAGGTGATTTTTWAAATCCATCTTTGCTATGTTAATTCTTCACTTTCTGGTCACATTTACAGTTTCAGCAGTCCTGGCAGCTGCCATTCATTTGTTGCCTGYCTCATAATTTTTGATGACTTCTGTTTGTTTGTTACTTTGGTTCCATCCCTGGTTTTTTTATATAAAATCTCTTTCTGTGACAGGAATAAACAAACATACTTTTCTTCTTGGGTGTGAAGAAAAAGTAAAACATAAATCTGCAAAAAATTAAAAGACAAATAAAACTCTCTGTTTTAAAGCTAAGCAATGTATGTCTCTGTGCACAACCAACAAGTACATTCATATGTGTGTACCTGTTTTGGTATGATTTTTTTGTCAGGAAAAATTAGATTCTTTCTCAAGTAATGAAATTAGTGGTATCAGTTTAATAATCTTGTATTCTATTGAACCACTATAGGCATTTTCAGATAATTATTGAAGATTTGTTTAAAGAGAAAAAAGAAAAGGGAAAAAATTATAGAAGGCATTAGAAAAAGTTTTTTCAGACTCCAGTATGTCTAACTAGATAACTAAATTAGGTGAGGTAAAAGAAGAGAAAAATGTTTAGAAGAGATATTTTTGACAATAAAATTGAAGAAAGATGCTATTTCAATCAGAAATGTCACTTTATACCACTTTCTGATATTAATAACCTTACATTTCTAGGTTCTCATATACTGCCACACAGGCAGATAGGAAGAATATTTTTCACCTTGAAGGGTCCCGAAGCACTTGGAAGAGGCAGTGATGAAYCTACAGGGCCATTGCTTGTGCTCTGACACAGTTCTGGCTGGAGGTGAGGGGCATCTGCACTGCCACACATCTGCAGCCAGTAAAGCTGAATGAGCCTTTCCCTGTGGAGCAGATGCATCTGGGTAAGGACATTTTCCTGTTTTACTCTCTGCTGCCACTTCTGTGTCTCCTTTGCTTGCCATTTGTGGCAACATCTGTACTAAATGATAAAAGCATGCACCATGGGCTGTTGTCCCAAGTTAAGTAGTTCATATGACTCACAGCTGCCTTCTCTTGATCTGGCCCCTGCATAGTGGTCCATCCATATCCCAACTGGTCAATCTCTTCTGACTTTTGAGCTTTAGTGACCACTCCTGTGGCCAAAAGATATGATTATTTATGTGTGTGTTTTCCAGCTCCAAGTGCTGGGTTTAGTAGCAGACTGTGCTGGCTCAGGTTTCCCAGAGAAGTCTTGGTTGCCCTATCCTTGGAAATGTTAAAGGCGAKGTTGGATGGAGCTTGAAGCAACCTGGTGTAGTGGAAGGTGTCCCTGCCCATGGCAGAGGAGGAGGTTGGAACTAGAGGATCCTTAAGATCCCTCCAATCCAAACCATTCTGTGGTTCTATGATCATACAATATAAGGATTGTTTTACTGCCTGTGGGAAAGTTTTGTGGTGTGACACCTAAGGCACGTCATGAGAGCACTTTGTGGTGGTTGTGTGTTTCTGGTTTTGGCCTCTTGAAGTAGGGCAGGATTATTCCAAGTGCTGCATTTCAAATGAAGCACATCTTTTCTCCTGTTGCTGATCTGCAGCACACCCATAAGCAAACTCTCCTGGCAACTCTGCTTSGGTTTCTTCCTTAAGGAGACTAATAAATACATGCCACAAAGGAGCCCAGGAGTGAACTAGTGTACAACTACRTATATGTAGTTCACGGAACACATTCTGGAAGCAAACTAGTGTCAAAGTTTCTGATGCTCCAAGTGCATTGTGAAGCAAATTCTGACCTTCATTGTGCCAACAGAAAAAGGAGCATCTGTCCTGTCACCCTGTTCTTTTAAGTTCTTCTAAGCCGKCTGGTGTTTACATTCTTGTAACAAACTTTCTCACACACTTTCCTGTAAATGCTTATTGTTTTGCATTCTTTTCTGGAGGAGGAGAAATTTGAGGGACTGTTGGTTTGTCCAGTGTCATTGGAGAGGTGTCACTGTCATCCTCCAATACACTGTCACTTTTGGAAGTCTATAAATGTTGGAGTCAGAATCAAACTTTCYCTCTTTTTACCTTGGAGATTCCAGGGTCCGCATCGTTTTATTTCGTGTCCTAGAGTGACATGTCCCCTCTGTCTGGGGTGATGCTGAGAATGACATGAGGGACTGTTAGGAGTTACTGGTGGCCAGTCCCTTCTGCTTACGGCCCACAACCCCATTTCAGGGAGTTCTGTGTCCAAGCAATGCCATTAGAAATCAATCTCCTGCTCTACCACAGCCCTGCCTGACCCAGCCATGGACTTCACTGAGTCAATTCCCACTCTTAGACTAAGGTCCCACCCCCACAGAGATGCCTGATGCCCTGGTCTGGACCTGYTCTGGCAGCACTGCAAATCTTCCCTTCTTTCTGGTGGATGCAGTGGGAAAGCCTCTGGCTTTCTTTCCCAGGACAGCGCAGAAAGATGTTCTTGTATTTCTCTAACATTTACATGAATGTTTGGTCTTGCAGCACCAATTTAACTCAGCATATGTAAGTGTTTAAATTTTCTTTGGAAAAAAGTAACCTAGAAGAATCTATTCTYTTCTCATGAAAACTGTAAGTAGCTGGCTAGCTATGCCTAGATTTAGTTACTTGCTGATATTATGCCATTCTTGTCATTGGRAAAAATATAGCAAGCATGTGATTGACACTCTTCATTGCTCTGCTCATGCATTAGAATCTCCCCTACCCTTGTTCTGTTTTTCAGTCTGATAGTTTGTCAACTCCCAGAAGTCAGGTGAGGTGAAGCATTGAGAAAACAGTGTGAGCAATAGAGAGGTCTGCTGCTGACACAATTCTCTTTGGAGGGAATGGAGCTATTTTTCTTGTTTTGAAGCAGAAGTGTCACTTGCAGTTCACATTCGACTGATAGCCACAGAGAAATACATAACCTTTCCATCCCACCTAGAAATATATGCCATCTTCCAGAGGACAGCACTGATTCCTCATACACCATCCATCTTCTRCTGGTGGGACTACCACTATATGGAAGAGGACTGATCAGATGTCCAGCCATGCCCTACATTGCTTGTAAAATTTTTCAGCAAAGTTGTTGAAAGTAGCTATGTTGTCAGACTTGTTTTATGTTTCCTGAATGTGGACATCTGTCTGCTAAAAACTGGACTGAGACATCTAGGAACTATACATAACCCTTAGTGCATCTGTCAGATGATAATCAGTTTTGCTCACTAATGAACTGGAACAAAACTGACTTGGCATCTGCCTTTTTCCCTCTAGGAATATCCTGARAAAGACTTTACATGCTGGGTGTACAACAGAGAGAGTTTTTGCTATTCATATACCACAGCRGTGATCAGGTTTTCAGAACCACAGTGGAGGGGTGGTTAGCACACTGTATTTAAAAATGTGCTTTAAAAATGGATTAAAATGGAGTTTTAGAAAAGASGACCCCTTGCCTTCCCTTGATTTGTGGAATTTTGCCTAGTAAGTTTCACTTTCCACCTGTTTTTTATGTTTCTATTATTCCATGGCTAACTAGTACCGTSTAGTATATGCCCAGCCTATTCTCATTAAGTGGTCCTATGAGTAAACAAGCTCTTTTGTTTCCCCAGCCTTCTGTCCAACATCATTCCTTGTGCTCAAATGAAGTCAGGACTAGCCAGCATCTCCTACYTTTTCACCCACTCAGTCCCACCCTTTCTTGTTACCAGCACCAGCTGCTCAGTCTGTCTCAGCAAGCTCCACTTTACAAGCTYCACTAAGACCACAAGATGGGTGTACTAACTCCTGGTAAGAAACAACCTTTTTAATTTTGACACAGCCACAGGGGTCTATTTCTCTCAGCCCAATACAGATTAGTGCATTCTAGGTAATTTTAGGAGCCAAATCCTCACAGTTTTACCTTGCTCCTGAGACATTTGTCATATCAGTAAGTCACCCCTGTCCTCAGTTGTCATTGATGGARTTTAAAAATCATAGAATCATTCAGGTTGGAAAAGACCTTTGAGATCATCAAGTCTAACCATGAACCCAGCACTGCCAAACTTTCTCCTAACCTATGTCCCCATGTTCCACATCTCCCTGCTTTTCAAAATCCCTCCACATATGATGAAATGATGAAATGATRGAGAAGATGGGCACGTGAGTTACACTTACAGTTTGAGTTCTGAAGCAGCAAGCAGCAGATGGTGTAACGTCCCAACAAGCTCGGCCAGCACCGCTTGCAGTCGYGGGGGCACTCTCCCGACCTTGCTGTCAGGTACAGCGCCTAAGGCAAACACTCCACTTGGGAACGGCAGTGCTGCCTTGACGAGARACGTGGCCGCTAATAGGCTTCTAGCCGCAGGAATGAGGCGAGCGCTCTTAGGTCCGGGCAGGTTCCGTTTATTCACGGAAGCAGGGAGCAGACACTGAAGGGAGCCAGGAACCAAAGAGGGAGAGGGCAAGGATACAATCACTTATGAAGGGAGTGGGCAGTAGGGGGTGGAAACAAGTGGAAACCAATGGGAGTTGYGGGGGGCGTGGGGTACATGGGATTGACATGTAGGAAGGACCAATAAAAACAACTTAAGGGAGGGGTCCCAGCCTCTGAACCAATCACCCCAAGYCTCCGGCAGAAGGTTCTGGAGGGAAGGGTGGTGGCAAGGAGTGACTGGCAGAGAGCTGGGGAGGGATCGAGGGAAGGATACATAAGRTCTCCAGGGCAACCGGGGAGGGGAATAAGTTGATGCATTGGTCTCCACGGGAACTGGGGAGACAGACAGTTAAGGAGGAAGGGAGGGAGAACCTGGGCAGAACCAATATAACTTGGGGGCAAAACAGACTAAACCAACTTAGGCAGGGGGARAATAGAACAACTTAACAAACACAACACAACATCTCCCCCTTTTCTGTTTAAAAAAGAAAAAAGAAAACTAAAATTCAGTCTGTTGGGCTAGTCCATAATCTGGGTCCATCTTTTCAGGCCAGTAGTGGCTTGGAGGGGCTGATATCCACGAGTCCTCTTCCACGGCTCTGGATGCCTCTGATGACCCGCTCTCTGAAGTGCTTTCTTCTTCTGAGAGTCKATCTTCCAAAGCCACTACCTGGTTGATGGTGGGAGCTKTCATGATGTTGCTCAACAGTCTCTTGACACAGCTCCAGATTATGGAACTAGCCACTAAAACAACAAACAAAATGAAAAAGATCAGAAGTATGGTCTTTAAAATTGACCCCACCTATCCCGAGAGGCCCCATCCTGAGAAGAGGTTCCCCAGCCAGTCTGACGTCTCCTCGCATCCTCGGCCTTGGATGAAAGATCGAGGCAGATGTTGTCCTGGCCAAGGTCTTGCGCAAGAGTCCGCCAGATGTCTTTCTTGGGCTGGGGAACTATCCAGGAGCCTGAAGGTGGAAAATGGACTCCAAGGACTGCTGTGAGCAGCAGGGYGGTGGTAAGAGGATGGGCCATCCGGGTAGGGTCAGCTAGAAATCAAAGAAAATAGGCTGGGTAATTAAACTTAAATGTGGTTCTGCCCGAAGAGGAGGCTCAGAGGAGGTCTAAATCTAAACRAAAAGGTCTCCGCTTCCTCCTCCAACATGCCTCCTCAACCTGTGCCACTGCTTTTGCCTTCGCCTGTTTCTTGGGAAGAAGGGCCTGACCCACTTAGCTGGAACCCACCGGGGACCTGAGGGGGTGGATACGCAAGCGTACCCCCTCCCCCAGGTCACTAGGTCGAATGGCCCTTCCATTTTCCAGGTCTCCAAATCCTTAATGAGGACCGGAGGCCTGGCTTTCAGCTGCAGCTGATYGTGCTGTCTGAAGTGCCTGGCAATTGGAGGGTTGAGGTTGTTGAAGGAGCAGTTAAGAAAGTTGATGGTGAACAAAGCCTTCGACAACCAGACATGAGGAGACTCCACCTTCACAGCCGTTCTTTGTTGTTCCAGGACCCTCTTAAGGCTCTGGTGGGTCCTCTCAACCACYGCTTGGCCTGTCGGGGAATAGGGGATGCCGGTTTTATGCTCTATTCCCCATTGCTGCAGGAAGCTACACAGTTCCCTGGATTTATACGCTGGGCCATTGTCTGTTTTGATGACCTTAGGGATGCCCAGGACAGCGAAAGCCTGAACGAGATGTTTTTCGACATCAGCTGCCCTCTCACCTGTGTGGGTAGAGGCATAAACCGCGCCAGAGAAGGTATCCACTGAAACATGAACGTAASTAAGGATGCCARAAKAAGGGACATGACTTATGTCGATCTGCCACACCTCACAACTGGATAATCCTCTGGGGTTAGCTCCCAAATTGAGGGCTGGGAGCTGATGGGACTGACACTGGGGACATGTAGCCACAATCGCCTTGGCCTGTTCGTGGGTAAGCTGGAATTGGCGAACCAGGCCAGGGGTGTTTTGATGGARCTGCTGGTGGCTGATCTTAGCCTGACYGAACAGATCAGGGAGYGGGGCCATCTGAACAGGAGCAGCCAGGGCATCAGCTCTTCGATTGCCTTCGGCTATGAACCCCGGCAGGTTGGTGTGCGACCTGACATGCATCACATAAAAGGGTTGCTCTCGGCGGAAGACTAAAGTGACCAATTTGGAGAGCAAGTTGTACAAAGGGATGTTGGACACTTCCTGAAGAACTGCTTCTTCCGCTCTGGACACTACACCGGCAACACAGGAAGAATCAGTAACCAAATTGAAGGGTTCAGGGAACCTTTCAAAAGCCCTGACAACAGCGTCCAACTCAGCCACCTGTGGAGAACCCTCCACCTTGGCGACGTCGGACTCCCACAGCTGAGTTTGAGGATCCTTTCAAGTCATTACTGACTTGTGGGATGCTCCAGACGCGTCTGTGAAAACAGTCAGCGCATTCAGAGGGGTTCTGCTCTGAATCYTTTTTAGAGATAATGAGAAATGGTTATCCGAGTTGAATAATTTGTGGGCCRGCCGATCAACAGCAATTTGGCCGGTGTAACTATCCAAAGCAAATTGCAACATTTCATTAACTTGAAGCAGTTCTTCAAAAGTTTTCTTTTTGAATTGGCCCGAATCTRATTTTATGGGGAGGTGGATGCAGTCAAAGTCACAGCCTGCAAGCTCTCTGATCCTTGATCTAGCTTTTCTGATCAATTCTKCCACCAGCTCTGATGGCTGTGTCATTCTTTTGGACCGATGGTGACTTAGGAAGACCCACTCTGTGATCAAGAGGCAGTCTCCTTCGTCTTGGTCCTCATCCTCATTTTTGTTCTTTTTCTTACCCTTGGTCTTAAGGATTTCGTCCCATTGGAATATCACCCCATGGAATTGTGGCAGCTTACCCAAAATGATAAATTTGAATGGCAGGCCYGGTTGATATCTGTGGGCCTGCCTGGCCGCGATAGACTCTTGGATCCTCTCTAGCGCTGCTTGTGCCTCTGGGGTAAGTGACCTAGGAGAACTGAGCTCCTCTCCCGCTTTCAATAAATTGAAAAGAGGGGCCAGGTCATCTGTCGCGATGCCCAGCCAAGGCCTTRCCCAATTCAAAGACCCACACAGCTGATGAGCATCTGCTAAGTTCTTGATGTTAAACTTAATCGCCAATTTTTGTGGAAGAATGGTCCGCCTTGATATTTCCAAACCCAGGTACTTCCAGGGAAGCATCYGTTGAATCTTCTCCTGCTGTAGCTCRAACCCTGCAACAACCAATGCATTGATTGTCARGTCAAGCGCGTGGGCAAGCGTATCATTGTTTGGAGCGCATACAAGGATGTCATCCATGTAATGGTAGAGGATGACATCCTCTGAGGCTGCATGTATAGGGGACAGCAAGGAAGCAACATACCATTGGCAGATCACAGGACTGTTCTTCATTCCTTGTGGATGTGATAGTGCTTGCTTGGGGCTCCACGGTTGATGGCAGGAACTGTGAAGGCGAAGTGTGGGGCATCATCCAGGTGCAGGGTAATTTGGAAAAAACAATCTTTGATATCGATCACGGCCAGATTCCAATTTCGAGGGAGCACCGTCGGGGACAGCATCCCTGGTTGGAGGGGACCCATATCTTCTATAATGTTGTTAATTTGAAAGAGGTCGTGAAGGAGCCGCCACTTATCCTTGTTTGGTTTTTTGATGACAAACGCTGGAGAGTTCCATTCAGACATGGTCTCYACCAGGTTGCCTTTCCGTAGCTGCTCCTCAATGAGCTCGTTGAGCGCCTTTAATTTTTGCTTGTTGAGCGGCCACTGTGCTACCTGTACTGGAGTATCCGATTGCCAGTTCAGCTTCCAGGTAGGGCACTCACCAGTGACCGCTGCCCGAAAAACCTGGGGAGCCACTGGTAGGTCAATTTGGGCTCCCCACTGGGCAAGGAGGTCCCTCCCCCACAGGGGTTCCGTGTAGTCCAATATGAATGGGCGTACAGTCGCCAATTGCCCATCCGGCCCTTTAATTTGCATGGTGCTCCTTGACTGTTAGCCAATTGTAAACCCCCAACACTTCGAATGTGTCCAGCCACGTCCTGCAACTCCCAATGTGACGGCCATTCCCGGGAGGGAATGATGGTCATATCTGCCCCTGTGTCCACTAAACCTTTGATAGACTGTTGGTCCCCTCCCCTCAATAACTGGCAAGTAATTTTCGGTCTCTCCTGCCCTAAGACCTGAGCCCAGGCTACTGACGGGAATTCGTCTCACAGTGGTGAGGGAGATTGTCCTGGGACCCAGGTCAGCTCAGGAACCGGAATGGCCTGAGCTATGATCTGCCCCTTGGGCAGGAAGAGGGGAGGGCGGACACAGTACAGCCCCGTAGAAAATTGCCCCAGGTCTGRTATCAGGAGACAATATTCAACTCAAACGGAGTAATTTTAGTGTCTCCAACGACGACATACTTGCATCCGATGTCCTTCCAATTACCTGGGCTCTCCGGGCACACRGAAACAAGATGGAAATTGGAGTCCTTAAGGTGAAGTGGCTCCGTCAGCTGCAGCCTGAAAGGTATAGATTTGGAAGGTGTGGTTAATAATGGCATAGATTGAAGGCATAGCAAACAAGACAAGTCCGGCATACAGATGGCAAATCCAGTGGTGGCAACAGGCRGTTCTCCCTCTGAAGCAGTTGGCGGGTGTTGGAGTGACGTCCCGGCAAGCTGGCCAGCACCGCTTGCAGTCAGGGGGGGCACTCTCCCGACTCTGCTGTCGGGTACAGCACCTAAGGCCAGCACCCCACTTGGAAKTGGCAGTGCTGCCTTGGAAGGAGACATGGCCGCCAAGAAGCTACTTGCTGCAGGAATRAGGAGAGCATTCTTTGGTCTGGGCAAGTCCGGTTTATTAAGGGTGGGGAAGAACAGGAACCGAAGGGCGCCGAGAGCCGAAGAGAGGGAGGACAAGGATTCATCCAGTTATAAAGGGAATGGGCGGTAGGGGGTGGAAACAAGTGAAAAACCAATGGGAGTTGCGGTGGGAATGGGGTACATAGGAGTGACATAAGGGAAGGACCAATAAAAACAACTTAAGGGAAGGGCCCCAGCCTCTGAGCCAATCACCCCAAGCCCCTGGTGGAAGAATCTGGAAGGAAAGGTAGAGGCAAGGAATGACTGGCAGAGAGCTGGGGAGGGATTGAGGGAAAGATACATGGGGTTTCTAGGGCAACYGGGGAGGGGAATAACTTGATACATCTGTCACCATGGGGACTGGGGTGACAGACACTTAACTGTGAGGGGAGGGAGAACCAGGGCAGAACCATTTACAACTTGGGGGAAACAGAAGAAACCAACTTAGGCAGGGGAAGAASAAACAACTTAATGAACACAACCCAACATCCCTCCTTCTCCTCCCTGCTAGATGGTAGCAAACCCGCCTCATTTTTGTCAGCGCGCAGGGAGGGACTGTGCTCATAACTCAGTTTTTTTGCAGGGGTTCTCCCCGAAGACCTAGTCCTTTCTTAAAGTCAAGAAATTGCCTCCGTAGGGGGCAGTCGGGCATTCAATATCCGAGTTTGCCACATAGGTGACAAGGGGAGGTGGCAGCTGTCCTCCAGAGCAGACCAGGAGTGGTGGAAGGTGGAGGATGGTCCAGCAGAGAGGAAGCTGGGACAGAGTTTACCGGCACAGCCTCCAGGGAGTCTGCAGCGGCGACACGTCAAGGCAGTGGTTTGGCCCTGGAGTCAAGGTCCCCAGAAACAGCAGTCACCTTTCGGGCGCAGATCTCTAACATTCATTGCAGGATGGGAGGAGGGTCCAGCAGCCGGCTAAGGATGGCGTCTCTGCATGCTGGGTTGGCGTTGGTAGTAGCTACTTCCTTGAGAAGTTCTCTCCTCGCCTCCTCGCCCTGCACTTGTGCCTCTATAGCCTTCCGGAGACGCTCGACAAAAAGAATAAAAGGTTCATCTGCCTGCTGCATTACCCTGGAGTAGGATATCTGGGGTGCCACTGAAGGTAACTTTAGGAAAGCCCTCTCTGCTGCTTTGGCACTTGCCTTGAGGACCTCCCTAGGGATGTCCCTAGCCTGAGCTTGCCCTTCAGCCCAGTCCCCTGTCCCACACAGGTGTTTGATGGAAATGATCTCGCCACTAAGATCTTGCCCTGTGCAGGTCTCCTCCCATAGGGATGGTAAAATCCCCACCACCTCCCTCTTCCATGCCTCCTCCCACACCACAAATTCTGTAGGGTTGAGGAGGCATGAGAAGAAGGTCCGGAGAAGGAGTGATGTTTGACCCTGCTAACGTGGCCCTCAGGATCCCCCAGAAGTACTCACTCTCCCGGRAGTAATCCTTTTGGGCCTTGCAGAGCTCCTTTATTTGGTGGTGGGGAAAGGGAGTCCATTGGGCCTGGGCTTCCCCTTCCCCCGGAGGGCGGTAAGTGACCGGAGCCACTGATGGTATGGAAGCCGGCTCTGGTTCCCGGGTCCCCACCCCACCCCCCGGAGGCCAAAGTATGGGAACCGGAAGGGGGAGCAGAACCAGAAGGGTGAGGGGAAGGGGCGTGGCTGGAGGACTGGACGTGGCTGGAGGACTGGACAAAACCCTGGGCAGGGGCAGAAGATGATGAGGTCTCCGCCCTGAAGGAGGAGTCAGGAGGCATGGCACAATAGGAGGGAGGAGAAATGGAAGGGGTTGCTGAAGGAGGAGGGGCAGAGGGAAGGGAGGAGGAATCTGGGGACAGGAAGGGGTTTTGTCAGGGCCAAAAGGGATTGTGGGGAGAAGAAGGGTAAAAGGCGGGAAAAAACACGTGGCCCCCTCCATCTTGGGGTCCATAGGAGCCATCTTCTGGAGGGAGGCAAAACCGGACTGAGGGTTTCCTAACTGGGGACTTTCGAACTGGGAAAGAGGGGGAAGGAGAGGATCCCCTAGGAGTCTGGCCGGGACTCCCAGGGCGGGGGGACTGGGACCTCTGAGGGGAGCCAGAGGAAGGATGGACACCCTGCGCTTTGCTGGAGCGGGCTGCTCCTCTTAGAATCCCAGATTTGGGGCCAGCAGGGGAGGGAAGAGGGCTAGGAGCTGGGGAAGAGGAAGAACTGGGGAAAGAACCTTTTGTCGGTGACCGCCCTCCTCGTTTAGAACGAGACTTTAACACAACTCGGATTTTCAAAACCCAAAATCTGACCTTTACTAGGGAGGTTTCCCCCGACCTAATCAAATCCTGCAACTTGGCATYGACTGCCTCCCAAAAATCGGGGTCTTCGATTGGGTCTGGGGAAACTTTGGGGAAYTGGGAGAACAGCCACYGAACTAACCTTAACAAATCCCGCTTTGGAACATCAAARCTCCCCCCCGCAAGGATACCCACAACTTGGTTCTTTGCTCGTCTTTGAGCTGCYGAAAAACTTACGCCTATTGCGGAAGATCTTTAGACAAGGACAGCTCAAATCCACCCACTACTCCAGGAAAAACAAAAGAAAACASCAAGAGCCCCGCACCGGCCCCTGTCTGTACAATAGGGCAGCGCTGCAGAGAAAAGAGAGAGAAACCCCCCAAAGGGAAAATGGGTTAAAAAGGACAGGGAGGAAAAAGAAGGACTCACGAAACTCYGGYGAGGGTGAAARRAAAACCTGGAGCGATGGTCCTGCGGCAGGAATGACTCCCTGGACGCRGGGAGCTACTGTTCCCGATCCCCCAGGAGCGCCACCCACTAGAACGGGGTCTGCTCCCACTGGGGGTGTTCCAGCGGCCAAGGGGACTTTCCGAAGTCCAGTTCACGGGGTCCGCCCATGCCCTCAGGCATAGCACTCCACCAAGGCGTTGCCAGGAGCAGCTCAGGGGCCGCACTTTGGGCGCCAAAACTGAAGCGGTGAGSGGCAGATGGTATAACGTCCGGCAAGCTCGGCCAGCACCGCTTGCAGTCGCGGGGGCACTCTCCYRACCTTGCTGTCAGGTACAGCGCCTAAAGCAAACACTCCRCTTGGAAACAGCAGTGCTGCCTTGACGAGAGACGTGGCCGCTGATAGGCTTCTAGCYGCAGGAATGAGGCGAGCGCTCTTTGGTCYGGGCAGGTTCCGTTTATTCAGGGAAGCAGGGAGCAGAYGCTGAGGGGAGMCAGGAACYGAGAGGAGGAGGGCAAGGATACAATCACTTATAAAGGGAGTGGGCGGTAGGGGGTGGAAACAAGTGGAAACCAATGGGAGTTGCGGGGGGCGTGGGGTACATGGGATTGACATGTAGGAAGGACCAATAAAAACAACTTAAGGGAGGGGTCCCAGCCTCTGAACCAATCACCCCAAGYCTCCGGCAGAAGGTTCTGGAGGGAAGGGTGGTGGCAAGGAGTGACTGGCAGAGAGCTGGGGAGGGATCGAGGGAAGGATACATAAGRTCTCCAGGGCAACCGGGGAGGGGAATAAKTTGATGCATTGGTCTCCACGGGAACTGGGGAGACAGACAGTTAAGGAGGAAGGGAGGGAGAACCTGGGCAGAACCAATATAACTTGGGGGCAAAACAGACTAATCCAACTTAGGCAGGGGGAGAATAGAACTTAACAAACACAACACAACAGAGTTCTCCAGGGAATAGGTAGACATAAACTAGAGTATTATTAAATGAATTTTTGATAATAATGAAATATTTTTTCTAATGCATTAAAACAAGGTATGATTTTACCTTTTTGTTCTCAGTACCCTCAGGTTTCATCACATCAGCTGAATATGAAGCACTGGACTTCTTTAAACATTTMATTTCCATTGAAATGACAACAAAGCTCTGGACTTCCCTTTTGTTATAGAATAAGCCTCTGAAATAACTCTCTTTGGAGGAGTCCCTGAACTCATTCATCTCCATATAACTTGAACTCAATATATTAAGTTGCACTAGGGAAGAGTTTGGCCCATTAACTTTAGTTTTCTAATGCTGTTTAGTCAATAAGCCATTTAATTCCCAAAACAAGGAAGGGGAAGGAATAATAATAATGGGAAACATGAAATGTCAACACCACCAATTCAGTAGGGGAAAAAAAAAAAGCTAAACCCAAACCAGAATACTGTGTCACGTTATCAGCTAGAGAAAATCAGTGTAAGTTAAGTTCAGTGAAATCAAGTAAATTGTGTTCATTTACCTCAGATCCAGTCCTGTCATGTAGTTACATAATTTTAGGGTTTTCAGTTCTTTCTCCCCGGCCCCCATCATAAAATTTATTAAAAAAAAATCCCCAGTTGGCTAGATTTTGGAAGTTCAGTAGTCTGTTAACTGAGTAARTAAAGATATAATGAAAGCAATAAGTGCTGAAACATCACACATGCAGTACATATCTCCAGCCAGTCTAATTTTATGCCTAAGAAGACTGGCAGAGTTCCTGCTGCAATTCAAATCTTATGTCAAATTTATAAACTTGTTTTCTCCATTCTCCTCTCCTATCCCCGTGCCCCATCAATCAGAGCTTATACCTGTACAAAAGGCTGATCCATCATTAAGGAGGCAGGTTGCAGCCAAATGTAAATCTGCACTTAAAAAAAAAAAAGAAGGAATAATACTCATGCTGCAGGGCAGGGTCACCCTCTGACCTTAGGCAATCTACTTCTCAATCTGCAGAACACAGGCTGAAATAATGTGTCCGTCGAACAAGCAGTAAACTTTTCTGCTTSTGCCTTTTTGAAGATTCTTGGAGTTGCTGCATCTGCCGGCTGACACTCTGTCTGACTTTTAAAATATGAAAATCTCCTCCATATGCATTGAGCTCAGTTTTCTACTTAGCATTTCAAGAGCCCTAAGGACCTTCAGGGAAAAAAAAAACATACTCTGAATTTTCAATTTTGATGACAATTTGCTTTCCCTACAGGATGTGCAGAAACACCTTGAAAAACTTGTCAGCTGCTAAAGGAATGAGAGCACATCACTTTACCATGGGAATGAGAGCACATCACTTTCAACTAACTTAGGGAAAGCAAGTTTGACTCTGTACCCCATGCTTCCCCAAAGAACATCTCTTTTAGGTTGTTCCAAATAAGAAGCAACAATAATAACTTAAAAAAAACAAACATAGAATCCAACAAATATAGGTTTTGACCATACAGTAAAGAAAAATTAAGTCCATCCATCCATCCAGTTGCAGAAGMCTCCCATTTTCACAGCATCCAAATCCAAATAAGGATTCAGGCCATAAACAAAAGATTATTATTTCTTTAAAATTAAATTGTTGTTTTGGGATACATAACTTTCCCTAGTCTGGGCTAGTCTCCCCTTGGATTAGAGTCAAGGAAGGAGACAATAATATTCAAGAGCAGTACAGTCATGCTCACCTTCAGTAATTGTGTGAGGTCAGGATGTTCCACTATTTGCGGCCCTGTTTTTCTCAGAGAGCTTGTAAAGAGAGCCTAGACAACCTACTAATATTAAACCCAGTGTTTATAAGCTAATATTAAACAGGGTGAATCCCCTCCTTAAGCTGAGGTTTATGTATTTTCTCTGTAACTTCCACATCACTAAAGGACACACTGGAAGTGTTAATTCTCCAAGCACCAGACATAGTGCAAATTTTTCAGGATGTGTTGGAGTTTGTATCTTCTGTGCTGCAGAGGAAAGGTGCTSGGGAACTGGGAATATGAAGCTCAATGTTTTCTTCTGCAACCAACATTAAGGATAAAACCATAATTGACCCTAAATTGTTCAGGTACAAGTTGTGGGGTTCCCTGCTCAGAAAGTCCCAGGTTACAGAATTCACTGGGTTTCATTAGTCTGGATGCTCAGTATTCAGCCTTCATTTGTGATCTCCAGCCAGATGAACCACAAGCTGAGCTAGGAACAGCGGTGATAAGTTTTGATTTCAGAGCTTGTGTTCCAGCATTAGACAGAAATTACCTTTAAACTAGTTTTAGACACTGGACTGATGACAGTTGGGGTTTTTGTTTGTTGGTTTGTTTGTTTGTTTGTTTGACATTACAGTATTTTCATGTTTTACATGGGCTAGACGAAGTGTATGAATTCTAACATAATTTAGCATTTCTGCTGCTAATCCTGGTTTAGCTGTGACACAGACAAATCTGGTATTAAGCAAAGAAGTTGTTGCATAAACACAGAAAATGCTCCCTCTCTTCCTTTCAGTGGACTCAGAAATTCACACCAGAGCAGTCAGTTAGAATATTCAGTTTATGCTGCAGACTATTTAAATGTTTTAAAATGGGAACATTCATTACAAATGCCTTCTCTAACCTTTTATTCAGGGTGAGATGCAAATAAAGCAGTGACTGATAAAGGGAGACATGAAAATGAATATGTATGTTTGCATAAGCTGTATTTCTCTGCTGCTGTGAAACAAATTCTGCTCTTAGTCCCATTTAAGCATCCGCTGGTGATTTCAGTGTAGTTATGAGCATGCAGCTGAGACCAGGATAAATCCTGCCGTCCATCTATTGAATGATCAAACCATATTTATTATGGATCTCGTTTCAATGTGGAAGTGAAACAGGCCTTGATCTCAAGGGCAGGCTCTGCAGCATTGGCTCTGCAGCCCCTGACATGATATGGGTATAAGCCTCACTCCAGTGGGTGCTCATGTTGGCTACAAAGGGAAAAAAAGTCCCGCATGCCTCTGAAAAATCCTGGGGAACAGTCAGACACCAGCAATTAGAAACCTGTTATTTTATTTTAAAAAGTATTTAATAAAAAATAGAAGTGCTACGCTTAAAAAAGCAAGCTGAAAATTCATAATCAATTTTGTCGTTGCCTTTCTTTCCTATTGGTAGGAAAAAATTACTCACTTTTCTCCCACCCTCAGATAAGACTAGGCTTTTGCACTCTATTAACCCCAGGGACTAAAAGATAGACTGTTTTCTAACAGGTGAATTAGTGCTAGATAGCATTACCACAAATGCCAAGTCATTAAACATGTAATTGGATTTTTTTTTTTTGCTATCTTAACTTTTCTACGTTATAAAGGATCTTTACAAATTAATGACAGAATATGAAGCTGCCCTGAGAGCTATTTGCCCATTAAAAACAGGCATGAAAAACTCCTATCCCCATCACATAGAGAACTATCCCACCAATTTCCAATTACTTCTGCCACTGACAGTTCACTGGACTGTTAAGTTATATTCTGCACCATGCTGCTTAATGTGGTTAAGTCAGGCAGGTATTTTCTSCTTTTCTTTTTTCTTTCTTCTTCTGATTTCTAATTTTTCTCCTGATTGTAAAGCAATTAAGCAATGTCAGTAGTGAAAAAGCAGAATTTTAGTACTATAAAGGCACGATTAATTTAAAAATGGATTCTTTAATTCTTTAAAGATGGATTCTTAGAAATCACTGAATATATGCTTCTAGCACCCTGGTYCAAAAATGTTTCTCTAAGTTTATTCAGGACCTCCAGTAAAAGCCTGTCCTATGTCATTCACAGACATACAGAGGCAAGAAGCCTTAGTAAAAAGCTAAAGAACTCACTTTTGTATAAGGTAATGACAATGATAATATTAGAGTTAATGGTAATAAGGAAAAGGATTCACAGTGTCTTTTTTCCTTCCATTTTATGAGAACCTTCAATTGTAAATGCAGTAAAATGTGGAAAAATGCCACTTATGTGAAGAATTGGAAACAAAAAAAATGAAAGTCTTTAGAAGCCCTTTGATGGGAAAACCTAAGTGATGGTTGTGTTAGCTTTACTATTAGGTGATCTAGTCTTTAAACAGAGATGTTAGTGGTATCACTGAGAATTGCATATGGCGGTGAAGCACCCTGTGTCCWTGGATACCCCCTATGAGTTAGAGCTACTGGGGCAGCTGTGTTCTGTGTGTTGTGTGTGGTTTCACTTTTCACAGACCTCACCTCCTTGAGGTGCTTCTGATATATCCAATAAGGTATCTGCTCTTTGTAGGTTGGTGATTAGGTAACACACAATTCAGGAGATTGTTATATGCAATTTCTAGGATTTAAGGGAATATTTATTAAATAAAATATAATCGGTCTCAGCATGGCCAAGGGTGAGATAGCCAAAATGTAAATGGACTTAATAAAAATGTGTCAGATGTGGACTTTCCTTCAAGTTGCTGTTAGGATTCCTTTTGAACCAGTTGATACCAGTGCTATCATTTGTGAGCTTAGGGGGAATTGTAACTTAGCCATTTCTGATTTAAAAAGAGAGGTAATCATTTATTATTCATAGAAGTTGTATGACATCTATGAGTCATTTCAGTGATGCAACTAGAGGAAAGACAAGTACAAAAAAAATACAACAGGAAGTTATAGGCACTAATAGCTACAAGAAGACAATTCCAAGATGGAATGGCTACAGAGAAAGAGAATTAAAATTAACAGGGGAAAAAAGAACCTATTTCATATGGAGACTTCAAACAAAGATTGGACTTCAAAATAAAAGGGGCAAGGACAAGGCAGGGGAGTAATATTAATACTGTATTATTACCTTTCTAATGGGAACAAATGATATGCCAGTTAAAGAAAAACAATGAAAAATGCAGATAGATGCAGATAAGTTGTATATTTGTGTGCAGCTGTCCTCTGGACAGAGAATGCTACAAGCACCCACTTGCCACTTTGAAGCATCCTCTTTGAGCATCACTGTGTATTTACAGTGTCTCCTTTATCACATACACTCCATGTRTATTTTTCAGTGCATCCTAATAGATGTCTGTTTTATAAGTCTGAACTCCAGCAGATCTCTCAGGTAGATTAATGCTGAGATATTGCAGGGTAACATGGTGTTTGCACTGGAAACAGCAACTCATTCCGCACTTGCCAGATTTACAGGATGCTTAATTTGCCAGACTTTTTCTTTCTTCATCTTCAACTCTCTCACTGAAGTCTGGTTTGKTATAATCAAAATTTATATTGACTCTCTGATTTGGAGAATCTAGTTTGGCCTACCAAACTAAACAGAAGAAAATAACTGATGCTTTAAGATGGTAAAATGCATTTTTGCCTCTTGCTGCTTTTCCTTTCCTTGTATGCTGTTCTCATTCCTTTGGCTTCAAAGATCTCCAGGCAGATGTTAGAGTTCAGGTATTCCTTCATTTTTTAATCTTGTGATTATTTACACTAGTGTGATTACAAGGTGGAATGTCTTACTAAGCCAATGGAAGATGATTTAACACCCCTTTTCAGGGTGTTTACCAAAGCTAATAATTTCAGAGAATCACTGTTTTAAATGCCCATGCTTGCTTCAAGCACTCCACTGCTACTCTGCAACACCGTATACAAATAATATAATTTAATAATGAGTGGGAAACCTCCTGCTCCAACCTGTAAATTAATAGTTGAAATTTACTCTCGAGCAGACAGCTGATGTCTGGGCTGGTTCACACCTGGTATCACTTCAGGGCTTGTGTGAAATTCAGGCAGGCCACGGGCTTTGTGCTGGGTGTTTGAGCAAGGTTATTTTCACTCTGCAGTGAGCAAGTGCAGTCATATGTTTCAATAAGGGACTTATCCGTTAGCATGTGAAAATGTTACTGCTAATTTTACACCGTGAAAACAAATCAGGGTTTCACAGTTCAAAAGCACAAACCAACCAGCTATAAACCGTCAGATTGACTGTGATCTCAGAATTGAATAGGTCTATTTGTTCTAACAAACAGTTAGGCCATTAAATTGCAAAGCCTTTCAGTGTTTGTCCAGGTAAATAAGGACACATCCAAATTGATTATCTGTTGTTTGGAGGTAATGATACGTAATAAACTATTCGCTCTGGATAACATAACAGAAATGTGCTGTAGCCCACAGATGTGCCATATCTTCCCCTGTAAAAGCAGGATTTCTCCACTAGCTGCTGTCCAGGTCTCCACATTCCACCCTCCTGCCCTCCCCACCCCTGCAGGCAAAATGCATTTGTCTGATGAAACAAATGTGCAGATTCTTCTTGCTCCCATAACCTTACATGATGCCCCTGCTTCTGATGGGGATTCCTCAGAAATCTGCATGCAGGTACATCTGCAACTCACAGAAAAATACTTCAGGGACATTAAGTTTGATCCTGTTCTTTCCGGTGTCATTATACTCATTTGAAAAAAGAATATCTGTCATCACAGATGTCAGATCTACTGGCTGTCCAGGAATAAATCTTGTGCTCATGTCAAAATGTCTCCAGCAGAAGTTCTAGGATGAAAATTCACAACTCAACATTAGGCAGCAATTTATGATGTATGATACAAGCAGCATGAGCAGTATTCTATCAGGAAAAGGGGGGAATCTCTAAATTTTGTCAAATGGAAAGTAGTTAAATGGTGCTTTTCTCAGTTAGAAACTTAACTGACTTTTTAAACTGTCATATAAGAATTCTCCCTGTGCACATATTCTCGGTAGCTCCAGTTAAGACTATGGCTATATGCAAATATGTCTGGAAACCTACATTGTAGGGGAGAGGGCATAAGCAGCTGGGACTGAGAACCAGGGACAGAAACATTTTCCATCAGCAGCTGGACCTTCTTGATGGGATCCTGCTCCATCACTTGTGACAAACACCAAATTGAATGTTTGTGGGGACAAACTCAGAGAGGGTAATAACCCGTGCTGAGGCAGTGTGAGAATGACAAATGTTTTATCGTCTTTATTTTTCTCACATCACTTGCCAGTTAGACTTACAAGGT
Source organism: Cardinalis cardinalis (assembly GCA_014549065.1). Taxonomy (NCBI): domain Eukaryota; kingdom Metazoa; phylum Chordata; class Aves; order Passeriformes; family Cardinalidae; genus Cardinalis; species Cardinalis cardinalis. Next base: position 1,190,712 of record JACDOX010000186.1, on the reverse strand, counting down.
GAAATTAGTAACCTTCTGTGGTGGAGTTTGTCTTGCCAAATTTTAGCTGACTGAAGTATTGAGTGGGATATTGTCTGTAAATAAAACACTTGAATTTAGACACCTATAGATGTTTATGCCCAGGTTGGTGTTTAGGCTGTCCTTACAGCACTGCCTGTGGCTTCTGGGAAGCTATCGGAGCAGTACTAGAGCCTGGAACAGCATCATCCCCTCGCTCCACGAGCTGCACTGACTGATGGCTCTCTCAGCACATCAGCAGAGATGAAGCATGTGTGGACTCAGCTCATCGTTCCTGATTTCAGGCCCTTTGAGCTGCTGTGGCACCTCCTGCCCTGGACCGCCAGTCAGGCAGAGGAGTCTCCTGAAGGCTCTGTTTTGAGGAGCTTGACTATCACTAGAGGTCAACAGCAAGGAACCTGACCTGTATCCATAAACAGCCTTTGTAATCAGGAAGAAGACAGGTGTCTTAAACATTTTCATTTAATCTGTCATAAATGTCTATTTTGGAATGAGACGAAATCTAATTTCTTCCAAACCATTGTTTAAAGGGGACTGAATGTAATTACTTAACTGGCATTTGGAGCCTTGTGCTGGAAGAGAATCACACAGATTTGGTGAAAAGAGGAGGCCACCTCTCCCTGTTTACAGTGTAACTTTGCTGATTTCAGGAGAGCAACACAATGGGTACATTTAACCAATGTCCACTGGCATAGAAAGCAAGATAACTAATCAAACAAGTGAACCAGGCTTATCTCTCAGTGATCATGTAACAGATGGCAGGCAATATGGAAAGGAGAGCACACAAAGAGAGATATTAATATAAGATAGGCAAATAGATGGAGCAGTACTTTCAAAAATAATAAATGGCTCAAACTGAAGGCCAGTTCTCAAATGCATATTCAGAGACATATGTGTTGAACTCTTAATGGAAAAATCATTAAAAAAAAAAAGATAATGCAGGATCATGTGTTGACATTTATTTTCTTTTAAAAGAAAAAAAAACCCATTTACATTTTTCTTGAGCCCTCTTTTCTCCAAAGTTGCTAAATATTGCAGTGGAACTGAGATGATGTAAGTAAAAAAGACATGAAGATTTTCTTTCAAAAAGGGAAATAATAAATAGAAGAGTGATTCTTTTTATTTTGTTTCAGAAAATGATAAGGCTAGTTAATCCCTTAAAAGATGCGGAAATGTGAATCCAAAGACCCTCCAACAACAGAAATGCAAATATCTTTGTAACCACTAGATGGTACTTAAAGCACAGGATTGGAATGAGTTGCTTTGTTGTGAGATGTGTAGTGAGAGTATCTGTGTCAGAGGCTTAGCAAAGTCGAGGTTGGTTTTATTTTTTCCGTATCCAGGAGGAAGGGGGGGGGGAAAAGAAAACCCAAGACTAAATCTCTTCTGTGCCTTTTTTTGACTTAAAAAAGAAAAATGGACGTGGCAAAAGTGTTTCTGATTAGATTGGTACAAAAAGATGATGCATTCTTTCTGGATGAATCAGGAGATATGAGGTTCTGTCACTCTTTAGATATAGACCTGAAATACTAAGCTTAAATTTATAGCCTCTTGAATGAGCCACAGGACTCTGTTTACTCATAGAGTAGAATTGGGTGCAGTTCCAGCAGTTCTTCTCTGTGATCAGTTACTTTATCACCTTGATCAGTTCAGAAGATACAATAACTCTCTTTTTTAATACACCCTACTACAGTAGATCCTTTATCAACCTGCTTTGGATTTAATCACACTTCTGGGTCGGGAATCCTCTCCCCATCTGTCTCTTTCACATACATGCAAACRCATGCCTGCACAGCCATAAATGTCTGCATGTTACTTTTACTTTTTTTTGTTTGTTTGTTTGTTTTTTGTTTTTTGTTTTTCTTTTTCAATTTTTATGTTTTCTGGAGGAAAGGCTGGAGGAGATAGGGAGCAGGTCTAAAGAAGCGATAGCTCARTTGCAGCAGCTCTCTTTTCCCCATTCTGGTCTCCAGAAACAACAGTCTATTTCCAAAAGTAACTGTAGAGGAATTTCCAATTATAAGAATGATATTGCAGGGGCTACTGGAAATTTAGGGTGTACTTGTCTSCAGATTTTGGACTTTCACTCTGACTTTTTTAGAATGAACTCAAACCCATTGTTCTGGGTACCCWCTCCCATTCGGACCCTGACTCAGTAGTTTAATCTGGTGCTTTGGTTTGGCTTCATTCCCCACATAAATTTTTTACAGCAAAGAATAGCACAGGAGAGATCTGTGAGATTTTCCAGGAAATCATGAATAACGAATGTCACTCGGTGGTTCCTCCYGATGAGCACCCTGCTGTGTAACAGGGGAGCATTTCTTCCTAACCTCTTCTGCCTATAAGCTGTCCCTGGAGGTTTGTGGATCGATACTCTTGCTCAATGTACATGAAAAGGTTAGGCTGATTCTTGTTCTCTAAAAAAAAAATGCCGCTAGGTTTCTTCTAAAAGTAACTAAAATTGTTTGTTTCTAAGGTATTCTGTGTCATTGAGCTCTAAACCCTCCAAATAGTTGTTTGGTGTCTCTGATTATCCAACAACAAAAGTAAAAACCATACCAAACAAACAAAAAAAACCCCATCCCAAYAACAACAAAAGCAAACCCAATCACTCCTGTGATATCTTTAAACAGACAACTGTGAATGACATTAAGGTTGGAAATGTGCATCTAAAAACGTTATAAAGTGTTAAATGATCCARAGGGTTAGTAGGAAATTACTTTGTTACCTAGGCCTAACTCTTCATTAGGAAAGGTCAGTCTCTGCTGCTTCATATTTCTTTGCTTTTCCATGGCAAGCTTCATCACAGAAAACCAGCAGCTTTGGGCCTGATCTAAAACTCCTTGAGCACATGACAAGTTCTCCTGGAGGACAAAGTTCATTCATTAGTTTCGTGGCAGCTGCTGTAAGCAGGAACATTTTTCACAAAAACAAAGTTTCATGAACAACTCTAGAATTGATCTCGTCACTGAGATTTGCTCTTYCATAATAGCTTTACACTGAAAGGTTTAACCTTGGTAATGTGACCATGTGTAAAACTTTTGAACGTGAGCTTTACTCTACAGTTCCTGATTTTTTCCACCCTGTTATTTTCTAGGATGAAGGTTGTTCAGGGGTAAATTTCTGGTTAGTTTTTATTTTGTTCCGTGGTGTTTTATAAAGGTACACCCCAGCGTCTTTAGAAGTCACACAGTGGTTGTATCTCTTGGCTAGTTGTGCCCTATAGCATCAAAAGGGTCAAGGAGCTGAACTTGGCACAAGAATACCTAAGAACACTTTCCTCTTTCTTGCAGTTGGCAACATCTGTTTTTGTAGTTGCAACTTGCCTCCAAGCCCCTGAAATTCCTTTCAAATATTTGTTCCAAAGCTACACTGCTCCGAGCTCAGCCATGGAAGTATTTGCCATTTCTTTTTCTGAGAAAATACTATCTGTTCCTGTCTGCCTGCTGCTCCATCTGTCTGCCTGATCTGCTGCTTCATAATCTGGAAGAGAATACCTTTTGGGTTGTTTCATATATATTTTGCAACCTCTACAGAGCTTTGCTTGAAGGGGCCAAACTAATCCGTAATGGTGAAACTTCACTGACTTCATGTAGTTGTACAAGGTGAATCAGATCTTCCCTTGGGACCACTCCAGAGARAAAATGTGTAGGTGTGTGTATGAACAGGCAGAGGCTGGGAGGGGAATCAGAAGGAAGGTTTTGCAGAGATTGTTCTAGGACAATAGTAAATCATACACTCACTGCTGCACTGCACAGAAGGCACTAAAGGAGAGGAAGAAAAATGAAGGAATATGCAATTCTGCTCACTTCAGCAGTTAAGCTTTTGTTAGAATACTCTTAAGCAATTACAAAGCTGCCAGGACTGTCTTTAATTAAATATGTAAGTATCAGTACAAAAATAAAACCCAAGCAACACTTACATCATGCCTACAAGGTGTTATTGTTCTGCTTACTTTTTACAGATGGACATTTTTTCAGGAATAAACTTGCCAAGTGTTGTGAGAGAGAAGGAACGAGAGAGAGAAGGATGTAGAGGGAAGTAGTGAAAAGAAATATGGATGCTACAGGAAGAATAACAGTGGTTATATTTCAGAGAGGCAAACAAGATACAGTGCATCTGTGACAAGGAAGTATGACTTGATTTCCCTACTTAAGGCTTCATTGAAATTGCCCAGTRCTTGAGAGAAAACAGATGACAGAATAATTAGAGATGGTGCTTATAATTTATCAGTCATAGTCTTGACTTTCTGTAGCTGATTGGAATGACCAGATGATTTCTTACTAGTAGACCATATATTTGTGAGGGATAGGGGAAAAGGAGAAACATAGCTAAGCACAAATAATGAGTCTTTATTTGCCTAGACTCATTGAATGGTTTGGGTTGGAAAGGACCTCAGAGAGTATCTAGTCTCAATTCCCTGCCATAAGCAAGGGTGCGACCCGCTAGATCTGGTTGCTGATTTAATGAAACCTGAATCTTTAAGTCACAAGAAAACTTGTCTGCAGATGTTCAGGTGAGGGAGATACAGCCATCCAGAACCTTTGACTCTGCTGCTCTTTCTGGGAGAGACTTTGCACACCCAGGAAGGTATGGAGCTCTTTTGCTCCCAGTGGAAGAGGGATTCAGTTGTCTACAATGTCCTGAATACGCTAAGGCTTTACCTACAGACAAGGCAGGTTCCAGAAGGGCTGTGTCCTCACAGGGTCTTACAGGCCTGACTTTTGCCTAGTGGAAAAGCTGGCACAAGATTTGATCCTGGGCTTCTTTTTCTTGGCATTAATGASATTAGTAAAAGATTTGAATACAAACCATATTTTAAATTGCAAGTAGTATGAGGTAGGAGAATTCAGGGACAAAGTAGTACAATATGTTGTTTATGCCATCTTGGTTAAATTATGTCAGAAATGCAGGTGCAGTCTCCCTTTTTCTGAACACTAACATTTTCTGAAATTTTGGTGTGCTAGATGAGACTGCCAAGGCATGTTTCCTTCCCAGCTACCAGTAATGGAAATTATTTTGACTCCACTGGGAAAACAATTTATAATTGTACTCAAAAATACCAGGTACTTTCTGGGAATCATAACTAAGCCATTACTGTGGGGGTTTTCTTTTGCCTTAGAAGGGGATCAATTCTGCAGGGCAACTCACGACTCACAGCCTTGAGAGATGTACCTGCAGATGCCACGGGTCTGTGATGACTCCCAGGAGCAGGACTTAGGTTAAGAGAGGCGTTTTGGTCTAAATGCTGGAGTCCTGGCTTGAGTGTTATTTCAAAGGAAGATGATCACCACAAACTCATATGGTCTGTATGTGARGTTCTCCCATAATTTTATGTGAGCTTCATTTATCCCCATTGCTCTGTAAGAGTGTTTACCAACAAAGAAAAAGGGTATTCTTACACCAGAGGAAAATGCCCATGTTGTCACTTGGGCATGGAGCCTATTCAGCCTCCAGGAGGGGGAAATAAAGAGRGGTTAAGATGAAGTAACAGCTGGATTTGTCTTTCACTCCCTGYAAGCTGAGGCTATAGTTTTCAGAGAGGCTAAAGGAATTACCCGTATGTATTTCTTTTTCAAGTGAAAAGTCCAAATCTCTGACATAAGCCTAGAAAGTAAATGTTTTGCTTGTTTTATTTTAGCCTCAGAGCTGATCATGTTTTGAGTTTCTCCTGTGTTACATGAACAATCCTGTTCCTGTGTTACATGAACAATCCGATAGCATTTCTTATGCTAGTAGCAGACTCTTATGTTAATTTACAAAGAGAAACAACTGGGGGCATCCATAAGCTCCCACACAGAAACACTGATGAGGAAACAGCTTGGCGTTGGGGACACTTTCTGTATTTTCCTCAGACTGTRTCAGTGGAGGCTGCAGAATGAAAATGCTCCAGTGATAAACACTTATGAATGGTGGGGAAAGACACTATAATTCCAGGTGCAAATCTGATAACTTACCTTGTGGATCTAGGGAGAGGATTAGTTCCCTTCACCACGCTCCTCTCATACCTCCACCCACCCCCCATCTTCAGGAACTATACCCAAACCCTCCATCTGAACCAAAAAGCTTTATCTGTCCCTTAGTGCAACATCTTTTATTTGCCAACTTGTTTTTCCCACAGACTCCTGCTCCCTTTTGTGTTTGCGCTAATGTTCGAATGTCTACACCGCGTAGCCGATGATTATTTGTGAGACAGAGTGAGTTAATGCAGATTTGCAAGCTGTTCCCATTTGTTAAATGTCAGAAAAACACATGCAAGTCACTGGCTTTAGCACTTAGCTGCCAGCTGGCTCTTCTGAAAGGAGGGGACAAATGACAGTCTATCAAACAGCATGCTTTCAAAGAAAGAGGAGACCTGTTCCAGAACTGCAGCTTCAGAGGCTCTTTTTAACAACATAAGCAAAACTGGGAGCCAACCTCATTTTTTCCCCCTGGCTGTAATGAACACATAGCTTAGCGACAGCATTCCCCCACCCCCAGTAAAAATGAGGTGGAATTACAAAGCTTATGAGGAAAAAAGTGTAATTTCCCCCCCCCCCCTTTCACTTCAAATTTTATTTATTTTTATTTATTTCTTTAATTTTGGCTCAAAAGTAAGACCAAAAATGCCAAAAAGGAAGGGAGTGGGGTTCTGAGATCAGTCACAAATCTCAGAAGATTGCAGGAAACTGTGCCAAATGGAAGTGTTTATCCATGGGTAAGTGCCCAGCGTAGATTAACATATTTTAATTATGGTCTCYGGGTTTGCTGCACTCCCTGAAGAATACATGGTTTAGGCCTCACTGGTGAGCCAAAGCTGTCGGGGGCGGAGGGATTATTTTTGGTCATGCATGCTGATGGGGTGCCGTGCCTGGAGTTCCCAGGACATGCCTTTCTCCTGGAGCAGATGCCGCAGGATGGCGGCGGCGCCGGTTCCTTTGTGGCCCCCGACATGCTCCGGCCCTGACCCAGAGGCCGGCGCTCCTGGGCTGCGGCTGCCCGGGGTGATGTCCGCCGGGACCTCCAGCATCACCCACTCATTAGGATGTCTCTGAACAGCTGTCATGTGGTGCTGACTTTTTGTCAYGGTTGACAGCGGTGAGATTAAAGCAGGTAGCCGGAGGCTGAAAAACTCTCTGTTTTGTTACGAAGCCCTGAGTCATCCAACCCCCTGTTATAAATATTAGGTGTCAGGTTTGGATTCACAGAGTCACTTGTAGCCTTGGGTAGGTCCCATTACACAAATGGTCCAATTTATTACAGCAGGACTATTTGTATACAAGATTGCCATCATTGTCAAGATGTCAAAATCTGGCCTGGTATGTTTAATGCTTCATAATTAACAAGCTGCATCATKCTAGTGAACATCTTCCAATTATTGAATAAGTTTTTGGAATGAGTGTTCATTTCCCAGAGTTTTCTGTGGTTTAAACTCAGTGACAGTTAGGACAGGGCTTTGGGAAGAAATAGTGTGATCCCGGGAAAGGCCCATCTTTTCTTTCCTGTTCTTATTTTAGGATGAATATCCAATTTCCTTATTATAGGAGAAAGGGAGAGACAGATCCATAAAGAAGATAATTCATGCCACATAGCTTGCAGAAGAAGGAGTCCCTTCTGCTTACCTATGCCACTGGAAGGACCCCAGGTTCAGTACTATCTGATGGAATGGGAAAAACTAGGTGAGATGAAACATCTTCCAATTACAAACATTGCCTACAAAGCCCATTGCTCCATTGCTCATAAATTCATTTCAGGAATACTCTTAAAGAAGGAATTTGGTGCCAAAGATGCTCTCAAATTGTCATCTAAACCATACCACCTTTCAGCTGTTTAATCCACAGGAATAATAAATCTCTTGGTCTCTATGCTTTTACCCTGGAAACATGCCCAGGGCACCCCTAAATTTGAGCAGCGCATTGGCTAACTCCTGCCAAAATCCCAGTGAGATCCAGGAATTARGCAAAGTTAAGGCTCTGAATCTGATAGGTATAACTTGAGCCATCCCTGATGTCTTCAAGTTCAGCACAAGGCCTTACTTTACTCAAGGCCCCTTTCATAGATAAAAAAGGTCTAGCTATTTAAACGAAAAAGTGAGATATCCCAGGTTCCAGGCTGTCCTCATTCAGATGAATATGAAATAAGAGACTTCAATTGCTCTAAACTTCTCATTATAGTCTCAAACTCTAGGCTTTGAGACTGTCTGGGGAAAAGGGCTRTAAAAGTTATTGTTCTGCAGCTGGAGGAATCTAACCCCATTTTGAATTTTGAATGCTCAGGGTCTTCAGAGCTATGTCCATAGAGATATTCAGAGATATTTAGGCACCCAACTGCTCTTTGTCTCAGTGCCTTCATCAAGAGAGATCACAGTCTGCTTGGATGTAAAGCGTAACAGAAAATGAAAGCACCAAGCAATATCAGCCTGCGGAGAGAGTGAGAAGACAGTTGTTAATCTGAAAATTTCCTCCACATTATATTCTTATTATCTTTCCTTTTGCACCATAAACTGTTCCCTGCAATTGTGCTTGGGATCATTCAATTGAAAATAAAAGCTCCCCTGTCCATCTGCCTGGCAGGACTGTCCAAAGGTACCTCCTTTTCTCCTTCCTTTCCTCAGATCTGGCTGGCAAAGCTTATCAGAGCATTACGATATAGTAGCCTCTCCAAGCCTCCAAAGTCTGACTCTGAATACTGAGGTAGCTGAATTYGTTGCATAGGGCACACCTCCATTTCCAGTGGCTTGAAAATATTGCTAGGGAAACACCAAATTGAGCAGCCTGGGAGAGCTGAGACTGCTACAGAGCCRCGCCAGAGGTCCTATGAGTACGGAGATGGAGTGTATATTCCCTGCAGGTGCACAGGCATGCAAACATGTATGTATCTATACAGAGATGCATCCAGATCCACACTTCTCAAAGAGCCTCTGCACACACACAGTCAGCACCCAAACCCTGTCATGTCCCCTCTCTGGCTTTTCAGGGTGAAAGTCTGTGCAAAATATACCCACATGGATAAAATGTGGATCCACCAGCAGCTGGGCTCAAACACTCAGTCTGACCAGTAGCTCCCTGTGAATCCCAATCTCCCTCATGTTGCTGGCACCTGGACATAGGAGGCTGCAGCCCAGAGTGGAACAGACCTTGCACAAAGCATCACAAACACTCCCCCCACCCCCCAGAGGATCCAGACAAGGGTGCTGGCTGTAGTTATGCTATGTAACTATTTACACACAGCTGACTGTTTTATTCCCTTTTCCTTCAGTTTCCCCATATTTGGCTGTCTCAAACCACTTTGATCCTCCATTTCCCGAGTTTTGGTTTTCTTCTCCCAAATTTTCAATGGGTTCCATCCTATTCCAAAACCCTCTTTTGGTACACCTCATAATGTGCCCTTGGGTACTGACCCTTCTCTGTCCCTGAGGTGCTCCAGAGAGCAGCTCCTGTGGTTTACCAGGGTGGGGTGATGCTCGCTATRGACATGACAGGGGCTCATTTCTTCYCTGAAGTTGTTTGGGTGCCCCTCCTTCACCATTATTATGCTCTGGGCTTCTCTATGTGTGTGGAGATTAGCCTTTTATTTCACAGGCTGACAAATACCTGCCTTCTGACAGAATTTTCTTGTTGCCTGGGTAGATCCTTCTTTGTCTCTGAGGCATATAAGCTCTGTCATACTTGTTACACGAAGAGCATTGGCGTGAGTAAGCCCTTGCCCTTCATTTCCTTGAAGAATGTCAGGCTCAGACTTAAGCAGTAAATGCTGGTAACAGCAGCATGTTGTTCATGTGAGCAAGTGGCAAAACAAGACCAGTCTACTAAGTAGAGGAGGGTGTGTCTGTGGAGGCGAGTCTCAGGTCATGGATTTCTAACCATGTGAAAGCATCCCCACTGGGCAAAAAGGGTTGTTATTAGTGCTAGATTTTTCTTGGGGTATTACTGTCTATAAGTAGTACCCCAAGAAGTAACTTCAATACTAAAGGGTGTCAGATATGCACAGACACTTCATTTTTAAGTGCACACAAGACACAGATTTTCAAGTATGCTTATACTAAAGGTCTTCCTTATGTTCAAGTGAAACTTCCTGTGCGTCAGTTTGTGCTCATTCTTCCTTGTCCTGTTGCTGAACATCACTGAGCAAAGCCTGGTCCATCCTCTGACACCTCCCTCCATTCACTGAATGACATTGATGAGGTCCTGTCTCAGGTGTCTCTCATAAACTAGAATTTTAGACCTGGTAAGAGACTCAATAAATACAGCAGAATACTTGAGAGCAGAAAAATCTGAAAACAGTGTTCTTATTTACCATCCATCCTGAACTCTGTTTTGTCAGCATGACAGATACACTTTGATACAGGATGGTGGGATGGTGGTAAAGTAGTTAATATGATTGAAAATATTATTTTCTCATTTTACTGCTTCCTGTGCTAGTTGGGGGAAGTTATCCTGGGCATTTGTGTTTGATACAGCCTGGAGTGCTGTACATTGAGCCAGCTCTGAGTGAGGAGGCTGCAGGACCTCAGTTTACCAGCACCAAGCTGGGATGACCAGTCTGCTTGAGCAGCCAGAACTAGCCTCTCCTCAGGTGGTGATGCTGCAGTGCAGACATTTGACTATTTTGGAGCCAATTTAAATCTCTGTCTCACAGTGATGTTCTGTGCAGAGCAGGCTTGTGCTTAGGGGCTGATAAACAGCTCACAGAAATGGATAGGATGCTTTTGGTTTGTGCTTCAGCAAACCTCAGTTAAAACACTAAATTCTCCCCACCTCACTTCACTTCCTTGAAACAGTGGTAACCACTTTTTCTTCGCACAGTGAAGCCCATCYTGCTCAACACCACAGGTCCTTAATAATTCTGGGAGGAAGAGAAGAGAGGGGAAAGAAGGGCAGATGGTATCATCCTAATGCAAATAATAAATAATCAGATTAATCCCTGCATCATTACAAGAGTTTCATTAGGTTCAGAACTAGGGAAAAACACTGCTGTGTTCCCCGGGAGCAAGTCAGAGGGGAACATGATAAAAAGTGCTCCATTTTAAATTTTTTTCATTTCTTTCTTTTTTTTTTTCTCATTTGTTTTATACTGGGAGTAGATCAATGTGGAAGAGCAAAGACAGAAAATTAGTGTTAGAAGTAAGCTTCTGTGTTTAAGAGATTTTTGTCAGCTTCTTACAAGCAGGGTGACCAAATGCTCACATGGTAGGGGTCTTGTTTTTGTGATCTGCATCCATATGTCACTTTATCAGAGAGGCATGATCATGGACTAAAGCAAGCAGACCTGAAATGTCAGTGCTCAGGTAGGAGGAAAGCCCTCTTTTCCCTGAATTTTTTAGCTGAAATGTTGAGCTCTTTGCACTACTGTTGCTGCTTCTTGGTTGGACTGTTTCTATTTCCGCAGTGTCCTCATGCCTGTCATTGCCTGGACCTGGTTCAATAAACACATTAGCCACATCCGAGAGTACAAATATTTCTTCAGAGGCTTAAATGTCTGTTTGAACATGTGATTGCAGTAACTGCACATGCAGTCAGAGCCAGCCCAGTATACATTATCAGTATTGACATGTCCAAATTTAGGGAGATCCCACATAGGAGGAGCTGCACCACATAGGAGGTGTGAGACGACAGGGAGCACAGGCTGGCTGCATCGATGGGTCTGCCAGAAGTGGTCCTGTAAGTCACATCAGAGGTGGGGTGGGACTGGCAGTCACTGGAAACTCTCTGTGTGGAGGATGCAGATCATGTCCAGMACTGGCTGTGCTTCTCCTGAGCATGGCTTTCCATCTGCTTGCTTCTAACCACCAGTCCTGACTGGSAATGTCACCTCTTGCCTTGTTAATRTAGCAGTGGCACTGGGATGCCATGCACCAAAAGGCCCATGGTGGCATTTGTTCCCATCCTGCAACTCAAAAAGTGAGCATGGAGATTTCTCATTGGCAGACACAAGATGAGAGGAAACTCATCTGCACTTTTCCCGAAAACAGTCCCTTCTTTTGCAATTCTAAAGTAGGGGGTTTCTTCCAGTGCAATGGCAGCTAGTCAATACACACTTTCACAAACAGCATGAATTGAGCAAAGTGAGTGTTTAATATCTGAAGATCTGAAGAATGATTTATAAGGTGCTTTACAGAAAAGTTTTCAACAAGTCTGAATTCTCTATTAAAAACTGCTTGCTTCATTWCAGAGTTACGAAAATAGGCAAAGAAAATATTCTCTGCTTATCCCAAGACTCCTTAACTCCTGACAATTTTAATAAATCAAGGAACATTTGTAAGTACTAAATGTTAAATGTGTATTCACAGTTAATTTTTAATCAACTAACAACGGTGATGTGTTAATTGAATGCCATTAAGAAACCATAACTTGATGCATTAGCTATTTTCCTATGCACAGGAACTTTTCCCAAGGCTTTCAGTTGTTGCCCAGGCTGCTTTTGAAAAAAARAAAAACTATTTTAAATTTGTTTAGACCTAGACTGTTCAAACCCTAAAACTGAGCCAAGTTCACAGGGTTAACTGAGGTTTGTAGTTCTGTGAACCTGAGATGAATTTTAAACAAGCCTGGGCTAAGTTTCAAGTTATCTTGTGCCTTAAGGTATGACTTGCAACCTACAGAGTGATCATGTAGGCTCAGCATGTAGACTTCTGACTTCAATATGAATTGCTTAATTTTTGAGATGTCAAACAAAAGATCAAACACAGAGGGGTGGCATACACCCATCTCTGAGAGTTGTGGAACTTGCTGGTTTTGCATCCAGCTTATCAGCTGGCTTCTCCTTGGTGTGAACTAAGTAGAGCTATGGCTCTCTCATGCAGCTCGCTGAGAAAGATGTTGCTTTCTGTCCTGCCCCATCTATTCTCTTTGCTCCTGCTGGCCTGAGGAATGGACTATTCGTGTTGTTTGTTTCACTTTTTTTTTTTTTTTTTGGGTGT
>JACDOX010000186.1:1149738-1177780 GCA_014549065.1 Cardinalis cardinalis | reverse complement strand
TGTTTTTCTTTGTTGTGTTCCTGTCACCTCTTTTTTTTTTTTTTTTTTTTTTTTTTTTGGGTGTGTGTGTATGCGAGAAAGCAAACTAGGTTTGTTTAACCAGTCTAATTAGGAACTCTTTGCTAACCTGGCTGGATCTAACTGTCAGTAGCCACTGTTCATATAACCAGCTGAAAGAAAAAGTCTCAAGGGACAACACTGGGCAGAGAAAATGGAAATAAGCTGAACCTACCCCTTTGGCCAGCTATGGTACGGATAAAAAAGGTGCTGATGTTTCCAGATCTCTCTCTGTACTCAGTTGTTGCCTGGATATTTTACATATTTCTGAAATAAGTCTGATCAGAAATGCAAGGAGGAAAGGGGGAGGAGAACTGTGACACAAAAACAGCTAAGTTATAAATATCTCTATTTTTAGATACTCAGATGAAATTTGCTATGGGGGTTTTTAGTGATGGTAATCAGGAGAAGAATGAAGGGCATCAGTAAAGATGATTGAAACCTATCCAACAAAAATAATCTACTGCAGTTGGCTCATTTTCTTTCTGATGTTGTGCTCAATGAAATGAATTTAAACTGTTTATTTTACAATTAACATGCAATGTGCATTTCTGAAGTAATTTATGAGAAACAATTTTCTTTTTATATGGGGCTGCAGCAGACAGAGAGCAGAGCTTCAGTTCACAACATCAAGGTGAAGCTCCGGGGAGGGAGAAGGTGCTTTCTCATATATGAATTTTGCCAGTTCCCATAAAACTTGTGTGCCCTTTCATGTGTCTTGGCCACAATAGCCTCAAGTTGCCAGGAGGGGAAACTGGAGGAAGAGGATGAGGGATGTCAGGCTCAGGGGCACCTGCTACTTGCAGTGTTGCAGAGAGCATTGTCTGGTTCATGAAAGTCAGAGTACAGTCAAGGCAGACATTTTTTATTAGGTTAGAAACAGGTTGAAGCAGAAATGTGGGAAACAGTCTGTCTCATGAGAGGCCAGAGCCATACATTGCTGACTTCCTGAGAYCTTTGTGTCCTGTATAACCAGGTCTCTTCTGTGGTGTCCCAGCTGCCACATGCAGTGTGTGTATYGCTGGACAAGACAGTGGTAACACTGTCCTTTCTCACAGTCTCACCTGTWAAAACTCTTTCTGCATGCTGCATTAATAATCATTATCCATTCCCATTCTCCAAAGTGCTGTCAGCCGCATGGATGAGATGATGATCTCGGCATTATCCTGAGATTTCAGAGTGTAAGGTTTGGTTCCTTGCTCTGTTATATATTTCCTCTGTGACCATGTGTAAGTTGCCTCCTAAGGGAAATATGCTGGGTTGTAAAAGGATCTTGAATCTTCAAGATAAAGTCTTAACAAGAGTCAGTGGCTGGAAGCCAGGCAAATTCAAATGGGGAAAAAAGGTGCACATTTATAGTGGAGAAGGGAATAAACTCTCAGAACAAACTACAGAGATGAGGGAAATTCTCTTGCTTTTGATGTCTTCAGTCCAACACTGAAAAGTAAATGTAGCCAAGTACAGATTAAGTTTAAGCAAAAGCATTGRCTGGGTTTAGTGCAATTATGGTTGTGTGGCAGTAAATAGCTGATGATATCCAAGTGGTTATACTAGGTGAGCTAATATTCTTTTTCCAGGCTTTACACTTCCTGAGTCGTTAGCACAGAAGAATTTTTGAAGGACTCTGTCCTGTTCTCAAGTCAACATTTAAATAAAGAGAATTTCCCTCCACGGGAAATACCTGGTACAAATCCATCTCACCTTATTTAAGTTGACTAAAAGTAAGCCACCCAGGAACTWGTTATCAAGGTTTTGCTGAAGTTGATGACAAGTGTTGGCACATGCCATGAGTATTTTGGCTGCCAGTAGTGAAAATACCCAGTGGCCCTCTGGTCATGCTCTCTCCATCAACTAGAAAAGAGCTTAGATTCACTTGAACCTGACAATGATCTTTTAAGTGGATGAAGTTGGATGAGATGAATTCCAGCATGTACACCCCTAGCTCAGACATTTAGCAGCTGGACTGTTGCCTTCATTCTTATGTCTCATAACACCTCTCCCTCTGTTTATCACTGTTGTAGGACATTCCTACATTTCATACCTACCCCAAAATGACTTTCACWTTACCAAAATCAAGACTGGCCCTGGGCATTAATTGTCCTCTGAACATGTTTGCCTCTTTCTATTATCTGTGATGGAGCCTGGGTATGTAGCTCAGACTTTAATAATTTTCTGTCCTAAATGATAGGTACAGTCTTGTAAGAGATTGAAAAARAAGAAACAAACCCAAACTACAGTGTTTCATCCTTGCTGTGCTTGTATTTTAAGAGGTCTGAGATGCACCCTGATGAGAGGAAACATGCTTATATTTATAAAAAGAAGAGCAAGAGGAGCGCCTAATATGACTTCAGCTGTCAAGAAGTTGTAACATAACCATGTGAGGTCAGTCCTGTTGGGGTGACACCTCTAGAATTGATGCCATCRGTTCCAGATGCCTGTTCCAAGATGAGGTCAACCACTGAACCAACCGGGATTAATTCACTGCCTTCAAACACCTTTCTACTGATCTGCCCCTAATAAGGGGAAACATTGTTTTATTTGGCTGATCAAGGAATTTTGATCCAGGCACCAAATTCAAATTTTTAACTCAGCATGCTAAGCAAGAAGTAATCCTATAGTGGCTGCTWAGGCAGGGATGAAATAGGCACCTCCAGAGTGTGATTAACCCAAAAAAGAGCAGAGTCGACTTCTCAAAGAGCATCTTCATCTCCTTCTCTCTTTCAACTATAGAGAAATACAAGAGTGACGGAGACCTAAATTACAGCAAATAACTCAATAGATAAAATTAGTGAGTGAGAATTTGAAGAATCTTAAGAATTTTGAAACCCAAACCAACTGAAATTTTCTGAAGTCCCCATCTTGTTTGTTGCCACTGGTGGAAAGAAGATATATTTTTATGTTGTCTCAAATGCCTCCATGTAAAAATATTTATATATTTATCTATAGATACTTATATATTTATTTATCTGAATATTTATACATGCGTACTGGTAATCATATAGATTTCTCACCAAACAATCCTCTAATTAGGTGCTGTCAAAGAAGAGCAGTATCACAAAAAGAATTAACTAGGGATTTGGGGTAAGTTTCATGGCGTAGCAGCTTAGATAGCAGCTGCAAACACTTTTTGCATATTAATAGCATTACAGTGCAATTCATGGTAGCAATTATGTAATTAACTTATTCTATATCACACTAGACCCAATCATGCTAGCTAAGGTACATATATATTATATTAAAAGTCATAAGAGCAAAATAATAAAAAAATACTGCTAGACTCCTCTCTTGGTGTGAAAATTTCCTGTAGCATTTTGTTGCGATTGAGCATTTTTGTTGTATTTATTGGCTAGAAATTTTTTTGCTATCTGAGGTAGCTCATAATAATACAGAGTATCTGCTGACAGAGACATTTAAATGTCTGTTTATGAACTTCTGTGATGTTTTCCATTTCAGAGTTTTAATTATGTTCTTCCCTCCAGAGAATTATCTCTGCACAGCTTCTGCCTTAAGTTCACAGACTGCTCCTAGGACTGGACATATTTCTCCATCCACGTGACCTCTGTGAGAAGCAGCAGAGTGAATTTCCAAACCAATTCTCTCATCTCATCTATCACATCCCTTTGATTCCTCTATGGTCTATAAGGGTAAAATTCTTTCTTCCAGTGTCTGAGATGCAGCTTCTTTTCTCCCTGCATCTGTTTGCTCCTCAGCATCAGATCCTTGCTCCTTGTCTGGCTTTCAAAGCAGCCACATGTGCTTAGATCTCATACAGCAACTTGGACAGAGTGGTCTGCTTTCATTTTCTCACTCAACTGGAAGAGACATCTGGATCTTTTTCAGTGGAGGAAAAAAAGCCAAGCCACCACTTTTTGGAGCTTCAAAGAAAGATGTGATTGTAACATTTAGCATTTCCCCTCCGAACTAGCTATTTTTGCCCCAGGTGCAATCTTCACTGGCTCTCTCATGCTTGTGTTGCTGTACACCCAAACCACAATGCATTTGGAGAGGGAGGTATTTATTTTCCATCCCCAAAATGAACAGTGGAAGTGCAGTTTGCTGGATGCCAGAAGGGAGTTGGGAGCATTTGAGCCCAAGATTCAGGAGTGTATCCGTCTCCATGTAGTGGGTAGGATATAATTTGATCTGTACGGTCAATTCACTGTAACAGAGCATGGATTGCAATTTTTTCCACCTACAAAAGCAAGATTTAATACTGCTAGGTCCTGGCATGCGTGAGCATTTCAAAACATGTGTTAAAGGTCTGTAAGAGTTAAGCAGATGCCCACCTAACAGTATGGGTATTTTCCACAGAGCTCAAGGTCTTTCATTTCTGGAATGGTACAGGTATGCTGATGGCAAACTTTGATTATCCCTAATCCTCTTTTGTCTGCAGGGGAATAAATCAGAAGGAACGTGAAGCACACAGTAAAGGAATTTTTTTTTTTTTTTTTTTTACTGAGGAACATTGTGCTGTATATTCCTTAGCCAGCAAAGTCAGGGATAAGCAGATTTTACCTTGGTTTGCATCTTCACCCAGAAAGCTGTGGATAAACTGCCAGGTCTCACTGCCCCTGACGGGAAGAAGGAAAAATACTTCTTCCTGGTATTAGATTTTCTAATACTGCTTGTCTAACAAAAGTTATTTTGTCCTGGCTTTGTGCCAGTGAAATGGAGCTTGTGTTTATTATAGACTCTTTTCCTATGTCACTTATTCTTCAACAATAATATTAACAGATACAAAATACTGTTGTTTGGTTTTAAAAATAACCTTCTGTTTTCATCCACCTTTCATGCTTGAAAGGAAATTTGTAAATTGTCAAGTTGACTTAACTTTTCCTGTGGACTTGCACCTATTTGCTGTAATAAGAATTTCCCCCTTGGGTTTCACTCATCTCCAGTGTGTGGCAGGAAAAAGGGATTAGGATTGTATTTGTCTTCTTTCTGAAGCCAATACCCTTTCAGCAAGCCTGCTATTAGTTCTGGCTGCCAAAACAGCCTCTTAATGCCTTACCTGAGAGTCAAGTATTTTATATTAAGTTAACTTTTGCCTTTGCTGACTTTCACTATTCTATTTACTTTGGAATCCTCATTCCTTATGGAGCTTACTATTGTTTTATGTGCACTCAAACCTGTATTATGCCCTTTGGTTCCTCCTGCTAACCTGGCATAGAAATGGGGAAGGAGTCTTGGGGCTTCTTCTTTCTCCAGTAATGGCCCATTTTAATGAGTTTATCCTCTGATTTGGAGAGACTCTTAACCCTTTGGCAGCAAGAGATGGGCTTTCTTGACACTAAGTGCTCTGCAAATGCATTTTTCTCAGAGCTGTGGGCCACTGGTACCTGAGGGAATTTAGACAGCATTTAGCAGACCCGTTTATTTGCAATACAAAATAATGTTTTGTTTACAGCATCATCCTCACAGGGCATCAATCATGAAGTACCTCGTTCCAGCTGCAAATTCTCAACTATCCAAGGGGGCGTTATTATCAATTGTTTGTCAGGGTATAAAAGATCTCTTATGTCTTGTGTTAGGAAAAGACATATGCCTGTGTGAAATTCCATGTGCAGATTTTTCCAAGGTGCCTTGCACTTTKGGAGGTTTTTGTTAGTTCAAACTCATGGACAGCAACATCCAGTACATGAACTGGATGGGCACTGTTACCCAGCTCTGACCATCACAGGCTGTCRATGGAATGGCTGTCACATTAATTTAGAACTTGACCATCAAAAGGGAAAGAATTTCTGTCTGCAATCTACAGACATCTACTGTTTTACATGAAAAAGTCTGCTCTAAGCTATTATCTACTTCAGCAAGTACCTATTTTGCTAAAGGACAGAAGTCAAAGTTGAGCAGTCATGATTTCTTCCATAGGAAAGCTGAATTTTACATTCCTATGGCCACTCAATTGGAATATTTCTCTGGTGATAGCATCACTTCATCTACTGATCAAAAATGTATCAATACATGAGATAGATAGGTCCATGTATTTTAATATTATCTGTCTATAATTTTGTCAGTTARTTAAATAGAATTTTTGAAGTGTTCACAAGACATATTAGTTTCGTTTTTGAAGGTGAATGAACTGACACAAGGAAAATTGATGTAATTTAACCTAAGGGATGCGCTTCTGGTAGTATAAATGTAGGTATCATAGTATACTGTCTTCAGCATAGAAATTTCCACATGTGAGTGTTGTGGATGTGTCTGGATGTGGCACAACTGGACACAATGGGCCCTTGAACCACTCACTGGGTGAACCAAACCCATCCATCTTTCTTTTCTTTTAGGACAAGAAAATACATTATTTTCTTACTGGTTATAGGATTTTTCCAGTAAATCTATTTAAGTTTGGTTTGTTTTGTGTTAATTTTAATTTGCCTTTCCAAAACAGATTAATATTTACTTATTTGGGATTTTTGTTGTGAAAAATTTTGTTGAAAGTGTTAATCCCTAATTTTATTTTCCTAATTTTATCTATGCTTTCATTATGAAAAAATGTGATAGTAGGAGGTTGAAAACAGAAAGGAAGGGATATAAAGGACRAATGGTAAAGGGAGGAAATGTCCTCTTGAAAAAGGGAAAATTTTCATAAGGAACAAATCAATAGGGGTTAAAAGAGTTTTCATAGAATGGAATTTTTCWCAAAATGCCTTGGGTTGGAATGAATGTTAAAGCTCCTCTTGTTCCAACTCCCTACCATGGGGGTTCCACTATCCCAGGTTGCTCCAAGTCCTGTCCAACCTGGCCTTGGATACTTCCAGGGATGGGGTAGCCAGAGCTTCTCTGGGCAACCTGTGCCAGGGCCTCACCACCCTCACAGCCAGGAACTTCTTTCAATCTAAACCTACTTTCTCTCACTCCCTCATTTGGAAAAGAAGGCAGTTTTGTTAAAAGTTTATCTTTTTTTTTTGAAGATTTTTGTTTTACTTTACTTTCTTTCACTGTTGATTTCAGGTWTATTTCAAAACATCCCCTTTTTGCTACCTCCTTGGATAGACACTGACTGATCTTTCTCATCATGTCTTGTTTGCTGTGTTTTTGTGGAGCTGGTCCTTGCACAGCCTGGAGACTTGCAGGCAGTTCTTTGCTGCAGGATGAGCAGTAAATTGCAGCATTCTGTACTGAACAGTAACAAAAATAGTGATAATTGTTGCCCAAACCAGTAGTGGCTTTAAGAGATAGGCTGAGATACCCAGCTCTGGAGAACTTTTGTGCCTGGATTTTGTGGCTGCTTCTTGCGGGTTTGGAAAGTCCAATAGCCCCCAGTTTTGGGGCTTGCTGCTTTGTGCACCATCTTCAAGCAGGATCAATCCTTGTGTGTCGGCATTTCTGTGACCTGACAGTAATCAATGTACACTTTAATTGGATCAGATAGCCTCCTTCCCCACCTCCCCACCCCCCCATTTATGAGTGACAATTTCTCTTTCTACAGGATTGAGTTTTACACTCACCTGGTCGGGAAGCACGATATCTGCTCCCTGGCATGTCATACAGCATCAGGACCATCTACTGTCTTGCATGAGGTTATTATGACAGATTCCTGTGTTTTTGTGGCCTGGCTCCACGAAGCATGTCACATTTGATGAATGTCTGACAAACGTGAGTTGCTATTTGTAGACTTGATTTAGATGAGAAGGAAGTTTTGCTTGGAGAGCTGTTCCCCCTGGATGTGATCTGATTCCAAGCCTTTCAGTTCAGGACAGTCAGTCTGCAGCCCTGACTGAATGATGGGTCGATATCCAATAACTCATGATCAAAAGCTGAAGTCTTCTTAATCAGCAGAGCTTGGGTTTCCTTCAGGGGATGAGAACACTGTGCAACCACTCTGAAAGAGATGCTATTTCCAATTTCTTTAATCTGAGGACATTACAGGCGAAGTTAACTTGGCATGAAACATTTCTTACATTAATTACTATGGCAAGATAAAAAATAATAGAATATACATTTTGGTGCTCAGTCAGTTAAGACCAAACCTGATTCATTTTAGGTCAAAGCTCTGCAATTAGGGTTGGTTTTCTTTAGGATGTGTGGTTTCCAGTTAATTGAGCTATACTGTCTGCAAGTTAACTTTTTTCCTCCAACTATGAGCAAGATTCTTAATAATGACAAATGGATCTAATCCATTGCCTTTCATCATGTTATCAAGGTACAGAGCATGAAAATTTATGACAGTCAAAAGATTTTGCCATAAAAAACCCTGCTGTCTCCTGCCTAGTTGAGCCAGCATTGGAGATTTCTCTGTCTTCCCTGTTGGTATGAGTCAGGTGTCAGACTTGGCTTCAGCTTTTCTTTGGGGACAGCATCTGTCAGAAGTGCATGACACACAGAGTGTCTTCACATTTGGCCAAGATCTTCCTGAGCAGTTCAGACCTTATGAATATTAAATTGCAAATTTGCCTTCTCTTTTCATGCTTTATTTATTTTACAGAAGGCATCTTCTTTTGTTTAATGATCAAGTGATTTTTCAGGCATATCATTTGCAGTATTCAGCATTATTTATAGAAATTTGTCATTTCTCTGATACTGCTTTGTTAAGTTTGTCTTGGGGAATTAGCCCATGTGTCTACCAATTGAGGAGAGGAGAAAGAGATTTTGCAGAACTTTTGTCCTTCTGAGTCCTGAGATCTAAAAGGAGAGACAACACCATTACATGCAGCGGGCAAGAGAGTGACAAGGCAAAAAGCCTTGAGGGTCTGAAAGTGAAAGACAGGCAGCACTGGCCAGAGCTAAATATGATGTGGGGACATACTTAATGACCATTGTTCTGTGAAGTCTGAGAAAAGTCCCAAGTCTCATCCTTAATTAGCCAAATATTGAACCAACAGTTTAAATGTCCCTGTTGACCAAAGCCATTGGCTCTTTTTAACAGATGGAAAGGGACTCTGCTAATAGTCAGAATTTTGATCACCAAGTTTCCAGGGTACATTTAGGATAAAGGCTCTGTGAGAAGAAGAGCTTATTTTGTTTGTACCTGTAAACAGGCCATGGTCTGACGCTGTTGAACAGCTCATGGCAAAAGCCATCTATCTTTGCACCTTGTCCTTTACATTTCTTCCTGTTTTTAACTGTTACTCATTTTTACAGCACCTCAGGTGTGTAAGGTTTTCTGAGCTATCATGAAAGCCAAGCGGTCCCAGTCCATTAGTGAYGCGTAAAAGCTGTTTGCAGTTTTATGTCTGCTAGTTTAATCGACTTTTCTGCAGACTACCACATGGTGTTCCTTCCATTATATCACACTGAGGTATAGCAAGAGAGCATTCAGTGTCAATAGAATCAAAGCACAATGAACAAGAATCATTTGAAAACYGAAGAGCTGCTGTTTGAAAAGCATTTCCCTTTTAAGCTGGTTTTGAGGGGCTTAAGACCCTTTCCTGCCTCTTGTTGTTAAAGGTGGGTCCAAGTGGGCAGTCTCTCATAAAAATCAGAAAAATTGTCATTGAACAACATGTATCATAGTAGAAAGAAACTTTTGGATTGCTTGATAGCAAAAAGACGGTATTGAGTTACTAAAAGAGATGTATTATATCTAAAGCCCACAGTAGAAAACTGGGCCACTGATGTCATTGTCTTGAATCAGAGTACCACTCTGGCTGAGAAGAGACACCAAGCAGCTTTTAAGTGGGGACAGGAGATGACACAGCCTAATGACTGCAGCGCAAGACTGTAGGTCCTTCAGCTGATTTTGCTTAGAGAAAGCTGAAGTAAATCTTTTCAATAACAAGCATTAATTTCTCAGACCTGGAGACCCTGMTGTATCTGAGAAGTCACAGAGTTCATATTTGGATTTCTAGTGGTATATGGTCCCCTTACAGTTAGAGGGATCTGAATCTACCTGCTAAATAAGGGGAAAAAGATCCTACTCCAAAAAAATTTAGGAAATATTTAACAGTATCAGGAAGACAGTCTTCAAATCATTTTAGATACTCCTCTGCAAACATCAGCTCAATTCTTAGCAGTGGCTGAAATGGTTAATGGCGTGTTAGCAATGAATAGGAARGGAAGTGATCACTGAACGGAAAAATCCTATGCTTGCAGGATAATAGATCTCCCTGATATGGGCAGGAGGGGAAATTGTAGGCTACAAGTCTAAAATGCTGCATGCTGTTATGCTGTTTTGCTTAATGCACTTAATGGAGAGTACACTCCACCGTTCTAGTTCAGCAGCACGGTCTTGGGAGTTAAGATTTGCCTGATCAAACTCAGTTCACTGACAGCCTTGGACATAAAGACTGCCTACCAATATCAGCAAAGTAATAAAAAAACCACAAACAAACAAGAGAGGGATCATTTGGGTCAAGCCTTGCATAACTGAGTTAACAGAATGGGAGTCAGCTGTGGAAAATGTAAGATGAATATTTTGCATTTTAGCACTGCTATAACAGGAGAGTAGGCATTCAAAAGAGGAATTTCAAGAAATTTGCCTTGATATAGAGATGATGAAGATTTTTCCTATCATATAGGTAGATGGTAGGAACTCTGCGTCTGTTTCTCAATCTGTTATGACAGTTTAAATCACTGTTACTCCATTTACTCCAGATTTATGCTTCAGTTAGCCTTGACAAGCATGAGGATTCCCAAAGTCCTATCTGTGTTACTAAATGTTCTCAGCATTTCAGCATTCACCCATGTGTGTCTGGTGCATATCCTGTGGTTCTGTAGGCTGAGATGCTTTAGTGTTGTTTCCCATTCAGTCTTTTCATTATTTATCTGCCCCTGGAGGAGGATTTGTGGAAATGGCATTGGAGAACTGTCAGCACTTATATGTTCTTGTTTGCATCCTCTTGGCAAAGTGAGTTCCAGATCAAGCAAAGCACATGCTCAAACTTGAATTCATACTCCAGGTAGGCATATTTACAAAGAGCAAAGACTACACACTTTTGAGTTGTATTTGCACTTGGAGGGTGGGAAGGAGAGAAGGATTTTTGTCTTAAAGCACGGTGCAAAACTATGATTTAGCCTTCCCCAGAAAATAATCAGATGACATGTTTCCTGTGAACATCATTGCAGAAAGGGTATAGCAATTGGGTTTTCTTTCGCATGACTCATTTTGTATTACATCTGACTTCTGAGAGTCCAGATGAAACCTCAAGAATTTAAAAACTATTTAATTAATSTGGAAAACCGGTAGGACAGTGTCATGTGTTGACAGGTACCGAAATAGAAAGGCTAAATTAACAAGTCCTTTTCACCTTGTAGGAGGAGCGCTTGGTAGAAGACAAGAGTTTTGTGATCCATATTTCATTCTCGCCTTGACCTCCCCTATAACTTTGGCCAGGTGCCTCTGTGGATATTTCCTTACTCATCTTCTGTCTCACTTGACTGTTCCACGCTTCAGGGATGCTCTGACTCATGGCATGTTCAGTTCTCACCACAATGGCTGTGCTGGAGTTTGGGGAGCTGATGTCAACCTCAGACTCCCTAAATGTCCTCACTAAAAGCTGGTGAAAAAAGCTGGTGAACAAAAAGCTGGTGAAAAAAGTAAAGTAAAAGAAATTTCGCGTAAGCTGCAATTTCGGCATTTTTCATGAAATATACTTGGTAGCAAGTGTAAACAAAGACTGACCTTCATAATGATTAAGAAGCAAAGCAAACATTGGAAATTTCTTCCTGAGTACTCTCTGAAATCTCTTAATTGTTCAGGTATCTAAGAAATTCTGTGTGAATATATAACATCTGTAATCTCCAAAGAATCTAGATGTAATATTAAAAAGAGAAAAGGCAGCAAAGTTGGAAGATAAGCAATACAGCAATATAGCAGGACCTCCCTGTGTGAGTGGCTGTGTCAGAATGGAGAGGAGTGATTTTCAAATTGAGACAATGTGACTCTGGTGACAGCCATGGAGACATTTCAGAGATTACTTTATCTGGAAAATAAGCTAACTGTTGGTGGAGGACTGCTCTTCCATGTGTGGAGTTGATGCCTGGTGATCTGGGGGCAGAAGATACAGATTATATGGATTCTGTTTCTGTGCTGATGACCCCAGGTAAGCAGCTGAGCCTCTCTGGGCCTGTTTTTCCAGGAAACTTTATAAAAAATACTTTTAATAAAGCAAAAGCGGGAGTCAAAATGTCACCCAGACTATAAAGACACAGGGAAAAGACTGAGACAGCCAGCTCTGGCGTCTCAGTATCTGAAAAATAAGATGCCTGACAGCAGCAATGTAAAGCAGGGTGGGATTCAGCTCTACATTCAGACTGCAGTACCTATTTCTGGGTGGGTTAAATAGTGTTCCATACGCTGCTGAATTGCTGCTGAATGAAATAAAAGCTCAGGCTGCCAAGCTCAGCTCTAGGCTTCTCCAGATAGACAAGAGTGAAAGCCTGATCTTTCACAGTCACTCTTCAGTGACTAGAGGGAGGTTAGCTCTGATCTGTGATCCAGAACTCAGCTAAATAGTGATTGCTAAGAGCTGTCCAGGAGGAAAAGAGGTGCACAGCATCCTGCCAGCCCTGGCTTTGCCCCTCAGCCCTCCTCACTCTGGATGGAGGGAAGTGAGGCAACTCCTCACTTCCAATCTGTGGCAATCTCTCCTAAGAGACAAACATGCTCCTTTCCAGGTGATGGGAGAGCCCAAACTCCGTCAGTTAATCCCTGGCTTGAGAGGAGGTGGTGATGTGCACTTTTGATTTCTGTAGTACAACTTTTCCTCCCAATGAATTAACTTAATGTCAATACTAACAACAGTCAGTCCATTGGTGTTAGGAGCCTGATATATCCAGCATTGTTGTCAGCATGTTATATATCATGTAATCTGTCTTGGCTCAGAACAATCAATATATTGCTCCTGAATTTGCTTAAAACTGATGGAGTTGAACCAGTCGTAGCAAAAGTGAAAAACATTTGCAAAACCTACCCTGAAGGTGCACAAATGTTAGGATACCCTTGCCACTCTTCCTCTTCATGGAAAGCAGTGAAGATAATGGCTAGATTCCTGTCTCACAGGTGTTTAATGAGGTTAATGGCTCCCTTATAACAGTTTGAAATCCTTGAACAGAAAACATTACTGCAGACCTAGGCATTGCATTATTATTCTTCCTTATCCTTTTTGAAAGGGGAACATACCCTTCAGAGTGTTCTGTTTTGCAACTGCATTGTTATGGTTGTTGGTGTATAAAATTGGTGCTCGGTGTGTATAATTTATAGCCTCTAAAAATGATAAATAGCCTGAGAAAGGGGAGGGATCTCTGTGTTCAAGTACTAGAAGTTTCAAGATGAAAGGATATTTTTGGGAAATGGTTTATAACTTCCCACAAACTATAATTTTACCTGCTTCTTAGCAGTGTTGTTTCTACTTGCACTGATGAAATTTTTGGAAGCATCCTAGCTCTGATCTTCCTGGTGGACTCTGTTCAAGCCCGCTGCAGTCAATAGGAATGAGCAATCTGCAACATCTTCCAGAAAAAACTTAAAACCTTTATGGGTTCAGATGCCATAAGCATTAATGATATCACCACGATTTTTTTTATAGGGATAAACGAGAAATTAATATATTTAGCCTGAAAAACGTGATAAAATTTGTATCTATTAGAGGAATATGGCTGTGGAACTTGCCTCCAGTTAGAGGCAACTGAACTCAACAAGGTTTGGAACAGTGTTTAGTATATTTATATGTGTGACTAAATTATAAACTTTCCTGAGAAAAACCCCAGGGAACTGGACTTGATTCTTTTCAGGCTAGACTTCTAATCTGATTCATCTACACAGGTTATTGGCCCTTTCATTTACGTTTAATGGGCTGACTGTGTTATGTTGTACTCATTAAAAACTAGAACTGCCCAAGTAATTATTAATAAATTAATGTAGTTGGTGATTGATTGAGGAACAGTGGCAAAAAATATATTAAGTCATGAATTAGGTTAGCTTTACTATGTATTCTGGGAGGTAGTCCAGATTAAAGAGGAAGGAAGGTAATGCAGGGAGATGTAAAACAAAACAAAGATTTAACTAGAAACTGTCATCAGTAACAAGTAAACATGCTATGTGTTTTGTTTCTTTTATTTTGGAAATGCCTTCAAATTCCTATGCACTTTCACTGCTATTACTGTAACTAAAACATTATCTTAAGATTTTAGATTTCATTGATATTGGTCTCATAAAATGCTGAGCATGTCTGTGACGTTAATGGAAGCTGAGACTATTCAGCAGCTCACAAGTTCAGGCCCAAAATGGTTGCGTTTGGTTATATAAAATGCATCAACCTCCTAACCTCATTTTACAAAAGTTTCGCATTGTTACAGAATCAGCTTAAATGATTCCGTCCTAATGGAGCTCTTGAGTAGTGGTTACCAGAARCTCTTTCACAGGTCAGCAAAACACTGTTATGTTGATGGCTCCTGCTGACAGAGTCTAGCAAGAAACAAGTCTTCATGGAAGATGAAATGCATATTTCATTGGAGGAAGTAGAAGTGTTGCTTTGTATTTCAACTTGCTCAGACCTCTACTGCAACATTTAACCTCATGATAACTCTGCTTTTTTCCCTATAAAAACATGAAGTATTCACACAAAAAAATGTTTTTTGTCATGAAAATGGGATGAATATATGAATCCAAAAGGAATCCAGTTTAGAAATCTTCTAAACTTCCTAACATCATTCTTTGCAGAACTCAGACAATGCCAATTATAAGAAAAAATGTATAAGGGCAGCTTTATCTGTTTGTCAGCTGCAATTGGTATAAACAGRTTTCTGAATTATCCTGTTAGACCTTCTACGTCAAAATTATGTATAAAACTACCTGCTGATGTGGAAATCTGTTAGGATTTTTTTGTGAAAAGTTATGCTTTATGTAAACTGAGACTTTTGCAGGATCTTGACAGATTTCCATGGCCAAGGAGGAGAATGAGCAACTGYTCCTGGTCTGTGAAGTCCATGGGTAGAAGTGGATTGCATGATATTCCTCCTCCAGGAGACATACAAATGTCCCAAGTGGAGGTGGGGGCAAGTTTCTTCTCCATGAGATTTTACAGGTCCACAAGGTAACTACTTTCCATCTCATAAACACCTCAGGGCATAAACAGCTTCCAGCACCCTTCCAAAATGACAAACTGTATTCAAAGGCTGTGGACACTAATCTGTTACCTCAGCCTTTGACAGTGTCCAAAGGAGTCTGGGCTCTGTTTACAGAGGCACAGAGAAATTCAGCCTTGCAAGCAGCAATTTAAATACCCCAAACTCATACAAYGCCAAATGAAAGCAGAGGTGGGTATTGGATCATCAAGATTTACTCAACTGGTCAGGAGCAAAACCCAGCCCTCAGGTTGCAGAGCAATGTTATGAACTCCAGACAGAGGTACCCCAGGGAAAAACATCCTGTAGTCAGTTCTGCAGAAGCACTTAGGTGCCAAATGTCATTTGAAGCCCACAGAAGTCAATAGTCAACGAGATGCTTGGCCCAGAGGCGGATGTCTCTGTGTTTTAGACGGTTTAGCTCTCTAAGTTAATTCCACTTTCTTTCCCCTGGGTGTTTTGAATCATCTGAGACAATCTTGGGTGTTTAAGAGATCCACGTCACCATGTCAAAAATGGTCTAGGATTTATGGGGACCTGCATTTCTTTTTTGGAATGACAGTGARGGGCCACAGGCATGTCCTGGAGCATTTTGAATGAACTCAAGTTTCTACATGAGCAAGTGAGCAGTTAAACAGAGAGTGCCTGCTGTGCTCTCTGCTCTTCCCTTAATAAGTATAATGAATGTRTTCTATTGCTTTAGCAAGGACTGTATTTTAAATATCACTCTCCATCACTTTCCTTTTTTTTTAAATTTGTTTTTGTGGGTTTTGTTTGGCTGGCTTGGTTTATTTCTTTTTTGTTTGTTTGTTTTTTAAAACCTCACTGAGAACTAAAAGGTAAAACAGAGCTTTCCTATTCAATTGCCTGGTTCAATATTTGCTTGTAAACAGAGGGTATGATTCTTTTTTTTTTCTGGCCACAGGCTTAGTCATGCTAGTTTACAAGTTTCAGCTTAGCTGTTCCTATTGTTTATGGATATATATGTATATGTATGAAAGGAAAAAATAACTAGTCTCCTGTTTCTGGGTTTGTTTACATTTGTTACTTGATCTCTTCTTCCTTTGTAGGAAACATTAAATGGTAGTAAATAATTTGTTCTTAAATTTTTGGTGACCTTGAGCAGGGCAATAAAAGGGAACTTTCGTAAAATTATGGTGTTCAGGAACTTGCAAGGAGAGGGAATTAACACTCTTATGCCACTGACCCAGTTGTATTAATGGTTGGATATACCTAACAACAAAAAAACAGCAAAATCTCAGGAAACAAAAAGAGGTAAAAAACCAATTTGTTCCTCATTAAGGTGCTGGAAAAGTCCAAGATAAACCTGTTTAAAATTGATCTGATAAGCTGGGGAGCTCTGATTCACTGATGTGTTTTTCCCTGCTAATGGTCCTTTACTAATATTTATCCATTGCTTTGAGTAACTATTAATCTCCTAAGTTGAGAAACTCTACAAATGCAATTTCTAGAGCATTTAACCTTTCATGTTTACTGCCTCCAGAGTTTGAGTTGACTTAGATACCAAACACTACCTTTTGCTTTGTTTCTATGAGCTCTAAATTGCTAAAATATTGGCACAAAGACTATTTAAAACTGGATTTTCTTCCTTTTTGTTTTTAATCCTGCACATAAATATGGTATTTTTCTTGAAGTGTAATGAAGTTGAATTCACTTTTGTTTTTCCACTTGCTCGCTTCTGCCTGTTACTGAAGCTTCTTCAAATTGCCATACGCTTGCAAGTGTAATTTTTTTCCTTCTGTAATTTGACATCAGGAATGACCAGAGAGGTAACAGCTCAGCGGCATGAATGTTTTTCTAATGATCTCTCAGAGAAAAAAAACACCAAAAAAATAAACATCTTGCTACTAGCCTAATAATTCTAATATCTAGCAATAAGTCTTGATTTTTAAAAAGAAATGAAAAATTTCCATAAACTTCCTCATATTTGCAGCCACTGAAGTTTATTTTTTCACAGCAGAGCTTTTAATCCTTCTGTTTCTTTCCTTCTTATTCTTTCTTTTTCTTTTTTCCATTTTTCTTTTTTTTTTCCTTTTTTTTTCTTTTTTTCTTTCCCCCCCCCCATCCTATTCTGGCCATGACAACTAAAGGCTTTTAAAAAAATGGCCTGGGCTCTGAACAAAGCCTGTTGTTGCAGGTAATTGTTGAAATATCAAGGGTATTCCGTCCTCCATTACTTAAGCTTTCATTTGTGGCTTTCATGGTTTTGAGGAATGTTTATGGCTGACAATCCTTTCTTTACGGCTCTATCCTTCAAGCTCTGGCTGATACCGCTGAGAATGACCGCATGAGTGACTGATAAAATGTCAAGATGCCATTGTTTCCAGGAGAGTGTTTGGGAGCAATAAGATCCGTTTCAATTTATCTCACCCACCTGACTTTAAGGCTCCAGGTTTTACTCCTTGAACTGCTACAAGGGATAACAAAACAAAACTCCCCCATCCCCTGCAGCAAACACAAAACTTGGGGCCTTTAAGCACTCTGAGATAATTTTATACAGATGGGTCATAACAGCAGCAGTGCTCTGACGTTGGAGATATATTTCACAAAGCACATCAGTACAATATTTGGGACTTAATTAATAATCTCTGTGAAAGCTGGTTTATGGATCATAATAACCATATTTTTAAATCTGTGAAATAYAGCAACAAAAAATCTAATTCGTGAGGCAGATGGTGAAGCAGGGTCTGTGGAGCAACAGAATGGGAGAGCTTTACAGTGAGTTTCAGAGAGTCTTCTGCTAGGATTTAGCCCTTGCCAAGGTTGTACCACTTCTCAAATGGTCTTTGAGGGTCACCAGACTATTGATAAAACCAGATGAAGAGAAGGCAGCAAAACCAACTGACACAYGAAATAAATAAGAATATGAATTAATATTTTGCATAGATGGTTTTGCAGTGCAATTACTTTAAAGCCATTACTCTMAAATTAAATAGCAATCACTCAATGTAATTTAACTGTAAAGTTTAAGTGGCAGTTTTCTAGGATGTGGATTGGAATTTACACAAGGACTGGGACAACTTGGGGTTTCTTCCTGTCTGGTACTTGTAAGAAGAACTGGCACAATCATAATGGTGTTAATAATAGCAGCAAAAAAAAACCCACCTGTTTAATGTGAGCATTCTACTTTAACAATTTTTTAGTCTCCAATCCTATAGAATCACAGCATCGTTTGGGTTGGAAGGGCCTTTAGAGGTCACCCAGTCCAACACCTCTGCAATGATCAGGGACATCTTCAACTAGACCAGGCACTCAGAGCCCCATCCAACATAACCTTGAGCGTTTCAAGGGATGTGGCACCCACCACCTCTTCAGGGAACTTGTTCCAGTGCTTTTGCAAGTTCAGCATGCCATGAGGCTCTTCTCAATCCTTTCCCTGAGAAGGCAGTGACGAGCCCAGCTGACATCTCCTGTACCTGAGGATGGCACTGGAGGGCTGACAGGTGCTCAGGTTTGCCCTTGGTGGGGCAGAAAGGTGGTTTCACAGTGAAGAGAAAGCTGCTGCTCTGACTCAGCTTTCCCAGAGACATTTCAGATACATCCTGTCCAATGTGTAAGCTACTCATATGCTAAAGCGATTAATCTGAGCTACAAGGATGTAATTAACTGTCATTTAACTAACAACAGCAGTTAAACTAGCATTTAAATTTGCTGAGGCATAGATTTGATAAAAGGTCCTGAGGTGTGGCAGAACTGCTGAGGCTGGCAAAAGGCTGGTCCCAGTCAAATTTAAATTAACCAATTTATTTTTAAAATCTCGGTTTGGTTTATAAAAACCTTAGTGTAGCCAAACTCCCTGGAAGACTGTTCTTCAGATCAGTTTCTAACTCAGACCATTTTRTCAAGAACTTTAAAAACTGAACTGAAGTTTGAGTGCGGGGTATATTTTCCAGGAAATTTTAATGAAGGTATGTTTCCCTGAGATTGTGGGAGAGTCATGAAGTAACTCCAACTTTTCTCTTTTTCCAGAGAGCATCATTGACTTTTCCAGATTTAAAGTTTATCTGCTGTGATCACCAAGGCTGCTTAGTGTCTCTGAAAACCCTCAGTCTTCCTGAATCTTGACTTTCTACTGTGTTAAGTAAAACTTATTTCTGTGAGAATGAACAACAGTCCCAGCAAGTTCAACCTTGCTGTACTTCTCAAAATATTTTTCCTAGTGTGCTAAGCTCAGGTGCTCTAAAATAATTTTTATTTCACCCTCTTTAGAACACTAAAATGTGCATTTTGGAGCTCAGAAGGACATACAAGGAGATCAAGTTCACTTACTAGATACCATTTTTACCTTCCAGTGACATTATGGACAGCAAATAGAAAACCTATCAATATCCCTGAACCTAAAATGGAGTTCTCATATTATTGCTCCTAATTGCATTAATTAGACTCGTCCAATACCAAGGGCTCACCTGCTTAGCAGGCAGATCAGATGAAAGCTGGAAGGGAAAGTGAAACTGGTCACACAMAAAGCAGATTAATGATAGAAGCAGCACTCCTGACTTCCACTCCAATAATGTGGCCACTGGAGAATTTCTTACCTTGCAAGACCAAACGCCTATGCTTATGATAGCTCCTACTTTAGTGATACAGAWGTTTCACTCAGGCTTCACCTATACTGGGGTTAATAATAAAAACAAAGGTATAGATTAATCAGGAAAATGGAGCTTCAGACTGTCTGAGGATCATCCGTGGCTACTGCTGGGATTCTCTGCCCTGTATGTCCATTCAAGTCATCCCAGTTAGTTAGGATGGCAGAATCAGATCCAGGAATATTTAGCCTTATGCCAGACAATMACTTACTTCCTGGGCATGTGTCATCTCTCTAACCAGATGCACTTTAAAATAGAGCAGTCCCTTATTCTACAAAAAAGGGATTGTTTTGGGTTTTTTTCTTTTTTTCCTTTTCTTATGTGAATAAAAAAAAAAATTGAAAACCACTTACCTGGTCAACATTATTTCATCGGGTGCTGAAGTATAAATCAGACACAGTGCGACCTTCATAGAAATTTCAGATTTATTTACAGTGGTTTGCACTGATCGCTTTATCTACAAGGAGCTCAGTTTCCCCTTGGTGACTCATAAGTAATGTGGTCCACGCAAACCCGTGTAAATAGATCCAATATTTCAAGGAAGGTCATGCTATATACTCTCTTTGTTTCTCAAGAATAGATGATGGCTTACTGCAGGGCTGATACGACATTTATCTTCATGAGTGAGGAGGTTGATTGTGTGGCCCAAAGGGCAGTAGTCATGGCTGGTGGGCACCCAACGGGAATGAAACACACCCCATAAAACTCTCTCTATTTTTGTGTCTGTGATGAAAGCTCCTTACTCACCAGATAGTCTGCAGAATACTCTAAACAGTAAAGAACAGTTTTCTTTCAACAGGAGCAAGAGAAAGGAAATAAATCCTTATACATCCAGGATTGAGAAGACCTAACCTTCTGTGGGAAAGCAGGAAAGTTCTGTCATGAGAGAAATGTCTTGAACCTTCTTCTGATGCCTCCTTGGTCCCTGCCAGGTGACATACTGAATCAGACTKACCACAGACTTCATGCAGTCCAGCACTGCCTGTATCCCATCTCCTSTGCAGACAAATTCTGATCTACAGGTTGGGTACATCACCTGAAAAAGTCCAACTCCATTAAATGGAGACAGTACTATGTTCTTGGGCTTTTATTTTCAGTTTCAGGTCTGTTTTTGTGGTTTGTTTCAAAGTCTTACCTTCTCAGACAGCAAGCCATCATGAGACACACCTTGCCATGACACAACACCAACACATGAAGAGTTTGCAGCTCAGAGTCACAAAACTCACTGGGTAAAAATGTGGCCCAGACAATGTTCTCAGAAAGAACATCCAATAGGGTGAATAGCACAAACATCTGCTATCTTCTTCTGCTGCATTTTTGAATCATAGTGTCATGATTTTATCCAAAATATCTAGACAGTGTCATATTTAATAATCTAGATGATATCATATTTWTACAAGTATTTCCATTGGCAGTAAAAATGTCCTGTCTTAGCTCTTAATTTTGTTTTGCATTTAAGAAAATTGGATTATTTTTTCTTGAGGTAGCAATCTAGGACTCTGAAAATCAAGGTTGAATTCACTGTTTTGCATCATATTTTCCAGATGAATTTGGTGGAATTCTTTAAATTAACTGGAGAGGGCACTTTCAGGTAGTTGGTACCCACAGTTGATTTCTCTATACCTTAGTTTCTCACTTAAAAAATGTGGTAATGTTATTTTCTTTGCCTGTTTCCATTCCTGTTTATATCTTAGCATTGCCTGTTAGATCTCATCTGTGTTGATCCTACTGTAAGTGAAGCTAGTAATACAAATATCTCCTGCCCAAAAGAGAGATTTTGGAAATGAGCAGTGGCACACAGAAACAAGAATATAAATTTTCATAACGTTAACGATTTAATCACTATAAATAAAAGATTATCACCATGTTCTCAAGCCTGCCCTAGAATACTTTTAGGACTGCATCTGTGAAAGAAATAAGATGCATAATGCCATTGGCCCACCACATTTTAATCAATCCCTGTTCCATGTGTTTTCCAATCACTGTAACTGTGTAACTGCCTGCAGCACGGACTGGCAATGTATGAATTTTTGTCATTTGTTCCATGTTTATTTTTAAGATAGATAGGGAAGACAAAAAGAAAAGCCCCATAAGGCAGTAATTCCTCTGTTCAGAAACCCCAGCCAGGTTGGACAGCTGGTGAGGAGAAAGATCAGCTCCTGCTGACTTTTGCAGTGTGTGGGAGAGAGACATGGAGAGCATGAAGATCAAAAGGTGAGCACAATGCCCTCACAGACAAARTAGATGACTTTAGGGTAGGGGAACAGAAAAATATTATCTAATATAAAAATAACCCCCCAAAACCCCAAGACTGCTGTTCCGGAACAACCTGACTGACCTCAGAAATGTTGACTACTAGAAAAGAAGTTGACAAAATAGGCAGGTTAGASTATTTCTAAAGATGCATATGTGAGACAATGATAGCTGTGATGCAGTTGAGGCAGTTGGGACTGCCCTTGCACACACAGCATCTCCTGGGAACTCCTCTTTAATATCAGAAGGGATGTTGCATCTTATTTGGATGCCCTTCCAATGTAAACCTGCTTTTATTTCAGCAGAGATGTTACATTTTATTTGGATTCCCTTGAAAAGTAAATGGAGCTCTATGAATCCTGCCAAATGTTTTCTGTGACTGGTCCTTCAAAAGTTTGRTGAATATTCTGCAGCGCCACTCGGCATCTCATGCAGGTTGTTGTCCAAAAAACAACAGCAACAACAACAATAGAAAAAAAAGAGAAAAATTTGGTTTCGTGCACACAGGCATTTGCAGTATTTTTTTAAAGTGGATGTGTGACTTTTCTAGTTGATAGGTGTGTAGACAAAGCCTCATCTATAGTCAAGATTTTGTAAATGGCCTGTTACGGAATTTCTGAAGTGCCTGGTCCTGACTCCTGTTAAATAAGGGATGCTGGGGCAGGCAGTTAGCATATGAGTCCAGCAGGTGAGTTTTTACATGTAAGAGTAACTACACAAATAACAATGCTTTGCAAGTCAGTATCCACTGGCAAAACTAGTGGTCACCATGGCAACATACTAAAATAAACATGGGTTGTTCTCAGGGACAATGGGTCACATACTCATAATGAGTGTGAAAGGTCCTGGGGACAGAAACCCTGAACATGGCTCAAGGGCCAGTGCTGGCTGGCATCCTCCTCATCCTCCCACCCTTTGGCCCCAGCACAGACCTCAGGCTGATGCAGTTTCACAGCAGCTTTGCTACGCTGTGACCCTGTGCTGGAGCCACCAGACTGCTGGGCTGTGGGGTCATGGGGTGGACAGAGGCTGTGACAGCTTACTTGACTTTGGTATCGGGGGATGATTGACAGGGATGCTCTGGAAAGTCACACTAAGTGCCATCCTGCCTGCACACTTCCCAGCACATCCAGCTCACCTTTCACCTCTCGTTGCAATGGGACGTGGTTGCCTTTTGCTGGAAAAAGAGCAAAATTGAAAGTGAGAGAACATGGCTCAGGACAAGCATTGTCCTGCCATGGCTGCCTCCAGTCTGCATCTGCTGGGTGGTGTGCAGTCCCTGCTGTTGCACAGCATTGGGGTTGTGCACAGGAGATGCATCCTAAGAGATTTAGGGAGACAATCTGGTGGAAAGTGAGTGCATTGGTACTTAGCTGCCTCCTGCAAGCAGAGCTTTGCAAGCCTTTACAGAAGCATTATGGCACCAGACAATTTTGTCTGCTAYGGAGGCTGGAATTGATATCACAGGAATGTGAGGTAAGCAAAAGACAGTATCAACTCAGTCCATCATGGGTGCATGTGCTCAGTCCATTTGGGTGAGCCAAACCTCTTCAGCAGACTAGRGCAAATGGAAGAGAGAGCAGATGAGAGAACTGCAGCTGTTCCTCCCGGAGCAAAGAGGAGAAGACTCCAGGGAGACCTCAGAGCCTCTTCCAGTGCCAAAAGAGGCTCCTCCAGACACCTGGAGAGGGAGTTCTGACATGGGTCCTCAGTGATAGGACACAGTGGAACAGCTGAAAGAGGGCAGGGAGAGGTGGGATATTAGGAAGRAATTATTGGCTGTGAAGGTGGTGAGGCCCTGGCACAGGTTGCCCAGAGAAGCTGTGGCTGCTGGATATGTCCGAGGTCAGKTTGGACTGGGCTTTSAGCAACCTGGGATARGGGAAGCTGTCCCTGCCCATGGCAGACAGAATGTGAACTGGATGAACATTAAGGTTCCTTCCAAACCAAATTATTCTRTGAAAAACCCCAAATATAACATAAAAAAGCAAACAAGCAAGCATAAAACCCACCCAAAAAACTCTCAGCAGATGAGAAGAAAACTGRATGCAGAAGCAGAGCACAGAAAATGCTGAGCAGTACAGACATCATGGGTGTGCTGAGCAGCAGAGAGCTGCATGCAGGAAAGGACTGTCTGGTGAAACACTGATGCTTCCCTGCCTGCAGAGTGTTCAGTAGGAGGAGGGTTAATTTAGTGGTGTCACACTCAGAGCATATCCAAATGTTCCACTGGTCGCTCTTGAGTTACTTTCTGTCTCAGGTGTACTCTTCAAGTATTTTAAAAGGGGCAATGATTTTTTTTTTCCCCTGGTAGTGAGAACATCCAGGCAGATATAATTTTAATATAAAGGGGAAGTTTACTAGAATAGAATTTAAGAATATTAAAAAGGGATTTGGTTCCGAGAGAAATATTAGCAGTAAAGGCAAGGATAAGGATTTTGGAGAAATTTAATTAAAATTTAATCTTCTTTCTAATTAAATTTCCTTTTAATTAAACTTAAAATTAAATTCGCTTTGTTTAATTGGAGGAATTTAAAAAGTATTACCTCAGAATGTCAATCATTTTTTTTTCACACTATAAAAAATAGTTTACCCTGGTTTGTCTAATTTAAAGGATGAGATTTCACATGGAGTGGGAAAAAATAGTAATAAAAACATAACATTTAAATGTAAATCAATTTACTTCTCAGTTATCTTCCACTTTGTTTCCTTCTCCCCCTCTCCCATTCCAGCATGCTGTGAATGAGAGATCTCTCTCAGGAGCCTGTCTGTGTCAGCAGGGAATGCCCTAACCCTTTTGACATCTGGGCCACTCACTTATTACAGGATGGAGCTCTGTGCCATGACAGTGCTTTGCTGTGCTTGATGCCATTTATTTTCCTGCTTTGCCAATCATAATTTCTCTTTTTTCTGTTTGACTTCTTTTGTTTTTTGTTTTTTTTTTTGTTTTGTTTTGCTTTTTTTTCTCCTGGTGAGAGCGGGTCTTGGGGATGTGAAAAGAAACAAAGGAACAGGAAGCCCTTCCAAAGTAGCAATGCCCCAGGATGGCTCTGCACCAGCATCACTCAGTGCTGCCTTGATGCTCTGCACTTTCCTTCTGCCTCTTAAGCCCTGCTCCCCTGCCACCTTCCTGCTCCTCCCTCCTTGATCTCCAATATGCAGGAGCATGCCTCATTTTGCTTTAAGTTCTGCTCCTCCAGCTTTCCCTTTTGAACACCTGTCTGCTGGCTCACAACTCCTCCCCTCTGCTGAAAGCCACCTGGCCAAAGCCATTAGTGACCTCCTGGCCTGAGCTAAACCAAAAARTGATTTTTCTGGTCTCACTTCTCTCAATCTGTCTTGCTCTCCTCATGTACTTAGTCCTCCTCTGCTTCCACTTTACTGATGTGGATGACTCTCATTGTAGATCAAAGGGTACCTTTTTATGGCTCTTGCACCTAATTCTTCTGCTTATAGATTGGCATCTTGCTGGCTTTTTTCACATCCTCGTCTCTTCTCTTGGCCTCATTCAAGTGACAACTCCCACCATCCCTRCCTTTTGTTGTTCCCCTCTACCTTCCAAGCAACTCTCCATCTGTATTTCTTCTGCTTCCACTTTTTTCCGCCTTGTTTTTTCATATACCATGTTTTTGAAAARTTGTTGCTTTTGGGGTTTATTTTTAAACTCTTCTCTCTTCTGTATCCTTGTGTTACATGTGTGTGCCGTCACTGCAGTCAAAGGCAACAGCACTCAGCYAAGGTTCAGGTCATGAATCCAGTGAACCAGGGGTGATCAAACAGAGAGGTCACTCCCAGCCTACTCCTCTCTAAACATGAAAAGATGCAAGCGCCAATTTCTCCACAAAGAAGACTTGGAACCTCAGTAATACCTTTTTGCCAACCTTCTTAGCTTGAGACACTCTTGAAATAATTTCTGCCCTCAGAAGGAGAATTATACTTTGCACTTCATTCTATTGAACCCAGCTTTTCATCAGCATCGATGTTGTCCTGGGTACAAA
This sequence comes from Cardinalis cardinalis, assembly GCA_014549065.1. Taxonomy (NCBI): domain Eukaryota; kingdom Metazoa; phylum Chordata; class Aves; order Passeriformes; family Cardinalidae; genus Cardinalis; species Cardinalis cardinalis. The sequence continues at coordinate 1,151,859 of JACDOX010000186.1, read as the reverse complement.
CAGAAGCAGTTTTAAAGAAGCTGAAACTGAGCCCTTGGAAAAGTTGTGGTAGACAAGAAATAAAAACARTCAAGGACCAGAAACCAAAATGTTGTTAGTAAACTAATGGTTGCTCATTTCTGTGCTTTGCTGCTTGTGCTTTGAATAGCTGACACCACGAAAATACGAATCTAAGTAAGTTGAGCAGGATGTCACAGTAATCAAGATGGGAGACCAGGGAACTGGAGAGCRTCTGAGCCTGAATTTGCCAAATCAATTGATAAAAACCAGTTTTCTCCATAATAACATAATCAGTCTTCTCTCTAAATAGTTCATATGCTGAAATTGCCTTCTGTGCTTGAATTCATAATAGTAAGAAATAATAAAAAGCTCAAGCAAAAGGATTAAGCAAGAATGAGCTGTGTGAACATGCTCTATGCAAATTGGCAACACCTCTGTATTCATAATTCATTTCAAGTGGTTGAAGATAAATAGATTTTTATTTTTATTCCCCATGAATTGCTCACATAAGCAGGAGCTATCTCATTCAAACATTTTCCCCCTCTTGTTTTATTTAAGTTGAAAAAGAAAGCAAACAGATGACTGTAGCAACTCCTGATCTCAGATTGTATGAGATGCTGATGCTGAGGCTGCAAGACCCTGCTTAGATAAATCCTTTCTGCCCTGACTCAAAGCAGAGCTGGGGCTGGAGACCTGAGGACAGGGCATAGAAGAAGGGGACATCCCCCCAAATTATGTTGGTTTGAAAGATTGTGAAGGAGAAGTTAAGAGAGAATGGTGTTTAAGACCGATATCATACTCATTGTATTTTCTATTTGAAGACCTAACATTATTTCTTCATTAAGCAAAATTATAAAAGCAGAGCAGCCCATGAAGCTGTGCAGAAGCATATTTAGGGAATAACAGTATGACCTTAGCAGGAACATTATGTATAACAGGGCTTGGGAGCAAGAAAGAGAAAAAAAGAATTCAAACAAACACTTTTATCTTGATGACCCTTAAATGAAAGGACAAGGAAACAGTATGATCAGCTAGCAAAACATTGTGAAGATAAGAGCCCTTTGTCAGCACAGAGGGCCTGATTCTCCCTTCCTTTGTCATTTGCATCTGTGCAAGGAGAATGACAAATTGCAGGAAAGATGCCACAAATCAGATCAGTTAAACCAGTTCCTAGCTTTGCACGTGTTTTAATGACAGTACAAGGTGAACAGACTTGACTCAGTCCCAAAAGGCGATCASTTGATCTGGAACCTGAGCTGTGGTTGTATTAGGTATCAAAATATAAATTTTCATGTTGCCAGAATAGAAACAAATACACCATACTGCAATAAAATKATAAACAGAATATTGAAATATCATGACATACTTTACTAAATATTTTCTTAAAACTACCTAATTAATTTTCAGGCTTCTGTTTCCTTTTTGGCATCTCAGGATACTAARGTATTTCTAGTATGAGTTGCTTTCTTTTTTACACAGGTTCAGYTTTATCCCAATTATCCACCAAGTAAAAACAGAAAAAACCGAAAAGCCCCCCAAAGCCCTTTATAGTATTTCCACAAGACTAATATAAAGCAGATGTCTCCTGCTGAGTGCACAGTATATTTTAAGCAAAATGACCCCAATGTTGTGCTGGATCTTACAAATGCTGATATATATGAATATGAATACCTTTGCATGGGGGAGCATTCTCAGGAGTATCCAATGGGTCAGTCTTTCCCTGTTTGAAATGGTAATCGTATGCATTTTGTTTTTCAGTTTCATTTACTTCTTTTTTAAGTGTTTTTTTTTTGCAACACATTGTCCTATATTTTGGTATTTTTCCCTGTACATTTCTCAAGACAACTAAAAATAATACACAGCTTTGTTTAACTCTTGTATAGCTTTGACTGGAAAAATCCCCAGAAGTATGAATGTACATTGGCTGTTGCCTTATTGGAGGTTTCCAGATATAAATCACCAGATGTCCATAAGACATGAGGGAATACCTGCCCAATTTTTCAAAGTAGTGTACGTTCTGATTCTAAAAGCACAGAGACTGTCCTTCCTTCCTTCCTTCCTTCCTTCCTTCCTTCCTTCCTTCCTTCCTTCCTTCCTTCCTTCCTTCCTTCCTTCCTTCCT
>JACDOX010000186.1:1111546-1149488 GCA_014549065.1 Cardinalis cardinalis | reverse complement strand
CTTCCTTCTGCCTCCCTCTTAGTCTCTATTACAAGGTGTCCCTGCCCCTGGCAGGGGGGGTTGGAACTGGATGATCTCTAAGGTCCCTTCCAACCCAAACCATTCTATGATTCTGTTATTCCGTGAAAAAAATAACTGCCTATATTATACTGATGATATTACCCTGTATTGATCTGACTGTAGGTATGCATTTAGGACATCTAATCCTCTCAGATTTATTACAAGGCAGTATTGACTTTTAATTTGCCATCCCAGGAGGCAGCACTTAGGGTGGGCTTACTCATGTCCAAAGCTTTCAAACTCTCAGCCACACTCAACTCAGTTTGCACCCAGTGAATATATTGAGTTTACGGCACAGATGCTTAAACCAATTATCTCTTCTAATTTATCTCTTTTTCTTATTGAAAGAAAGTATTTTTCCTACATAATAATCCAGCTAGCAGTTTCTTGGTGTAAACCAGGTTGGCAATAGAAAGAAAAAAACCTCTGACTTTTCTCTAGATCTCATTTTCTTTGGAAAATGGGTCTAAGTCACCAAGTTATTTTGAGCATTTTGAGGAATATTACATTTTCTCTTGCTAATCTATATCCATACCCCTATCAGCTGTGATAGGAGAAAAAATAGAAGTTTAATTTTACATATTCCTGTTGTTTGCTTTGACTGCAAACTGAAATSCCCCCACCCCTCCTGGCAGTGTACATTGAGGTGGGGTTTTGACAGCAGCCTTTAATAGAATTTCAGGAAGCAAGGATGGAAAAGACCTATGAGGTCATCTAGTCCAGTTCATAGCCAGAGTGATAACTCAGGCTGTTCTCACCAGAAGAGGTGATGGTACTCGGTGGCAAGTCAGACATAAATTCTCAGTCAAAGATCCCTAAATTTTGCAGCACGAGATTCAAGAAGATGAAAACTYAGGAGAAGCTTCAGTTATTTTTGATAGTGAATTTTATTGCATTATTTATACAAACATGAATAAGGCAACATAAAAGTGCCCGAACATTTAATTATAGTTACTTATTAAGTATAAGAAGGTTTGTTTGTTTTTTTATTTAAMTTACTGGTCCTGTGTCTGGATTATGAGCGACACCAATAGAGAAGCTGGCTTTTTCTAAGGGGTCGTGACACTTTGAGTGGTGTGACAGGGAGGAGARGGTTCAGTGCTCATATCAATTTTGGTCAAATATTCTGAAAGAGGAAAACTTTAACACATATTTCTGATGTTACTAGCTCTTTGTCATCATGGATGTGCCAGTTCTGACCTGCTGAAGCTGATGTATGAGATTGTTGAAGATTCAGGCAGGTGTTACTAAATCCAATCCCACATGTTTTTCATATCAGGTTTTTGTGTGACAATTTCTTCCCCCCTGGTTATGAGCTCTGAAACATTTTATGTGGTTTTTTTTTTTCTTTTTCTTTTGTAAAAACAAACTGTGGTTAGCAGAAGACTACTTTGCAGCATGTGGCAGGCTCTCAGCACCCCCAGGATAGTTATTCAAAGGCCCTCAAGATCTCTAGGCATGCTGATCTATCCACCAGATCTCGTATCTTAGGAGAGAAATAGGAGATAGATATATGTATTTTTTATTCTTTTCTCTCATATATGTGCAAGAGATGAATCAGCCAACCCAGAAAAGAGAGAACCCAGACCTTTCCCAAGGGAAGCAGTRGAAGGGAGGAAAGAAGAGGAAGATGCTCCCTCTTGCCCACCCATTGGGGAGAAGGTGGCACAGTGGTTGTGCCRYGCTTGGCTGGCATCCCTGTCATGGYATCAGTGTGCCCAYGCCAGKCTGTACAGGGCTGGGTGGACGTGGTGTGCTCTTGCTTTTCCTGGAAATTTCACATTTGTTGAAATAAGCATGCATATTTAAAATAAGGTATGTGTGGGAGCTGATGAATCACATCTTCTGTCAAAGACTCCAGACGCCCAACTGAAGCACTGCTGAGTGTCTGGAGCTCTTTACTCATCTTTGTTCTTGTGTGGGCTTTAATTTCTCACAGAATTTTCCTTAGTGTCATACAAAGTTTCCTTTTATCAACTGCTTTCCCAGCTCTTTCCCTTTCACCCACCCAGCCATTCTCCTCAACCCACCTCTCCAGAAGCACTTCCTGATGTTCATCACCTTCTCTTTATTTGACATCCCAGCTACTCATTTAGTGGTTCTTCCATAGAAATGCTACAATTAGGGCCTCATTCAAAGCTCTGCTCGGTGACACAATATTACTGATTTACAAGTGTGCATTCCTGGAGCGTGTGAGGTGGCTGGTGTTTGCTCTCCTGGCTGCACCTGCCACACTGAGAGGGATACAGGCAAGGGGAGAGAGCAGMAGAGACCAGATAAGCCTAACATCCTCCCTGTCTCTGCCTCACAGACAGGGTTGGTTCCAAAACTTCGGAGTTTTAAGTTGGTTTTGCCCTGACAGCAACAGGCAGCACCATGGAGGGAGGGTAAAGTGGATCCTATTTTTCCTTGAGAATCCTGCTCCAGATTTGGGTTCATCATATCTCTCTACAGTTTCCTGAAACGAGTTGWGGGGGGAAGGAAGGGGAGGGGGACGCTGGTCTTTTTCCCCAGTTAACAAAGAAGCAGAGGAAATGGCATCAAGTTTTTCCAGGGGAGGTTTAAATTGGATATTAGGAAAAATTTCTTAATGGAACAGGGGCCCAGGAAAGTAGTGAAACCACCATTCATAGCAGTGTTGGAAAAATGTATGTTTGTAGTGCTTAGGGACATGGTTTAGCAGTGAATGGTTGGAGTCTATGCTCTTAGAGGACTTTTCCAACCTTAAGGATTCTATGRCTTTGACTCATGGTCCTTGTCAACCAACAAAACCATCACATCTTGCCAGGGAAAGGAAGTTCTCTGAAGGGCCAAACACAAATTAACTGGCCTGTGATGCAGTGAAAACCTATTTTGAGAACAAGATAAACTCCTCACAGCCCGGGGTGAGAGAGGTGTGCGTCAACATTTGCCCCAGGAGCTGCAGCAGGATKGTTGTGAACAAGGTCTGATGTTGGAGCCCTGTAACAGATGGGCACTAGACTGGTGTCTCTCAGGCTGCAGCAATGAGGTCTTGTGTCTCACAGCCCTGGAAAGGCTGGGATATTCACTCATTAAAATGTACAAGTCAGCCACACAGGCAGATCAATTTGCCATATTTCTATTACTACACTAAGCAACATTGGGCAACGCAGCTTTGTGGATTAATTGCAGAGATAAATTGCTGGTGCATTTTTGTCTCAGGCAAGCAGATACTCCCACAAACTGTGCCTGAACTTTTTTTAGRTGTTATTTTTGGGCCAGAGGTCCCTCCCAAGGGGCAGTCAGGGTGCGCCCACCCACTGCACGGCGATGGAGGTTCAATGCTGATGTGAGYTGTTGCATGCCAGCTGGCCTCAGTGTCATGCTCTGGGCTAAGGCACATTTAATTTAATAGCATGGACAAAGTCACAAAATCCAGCTTTTCAGCAGCCTAATCAGTTTGGACAGAGGGCTGCTCTGGCGTGGCCGTATTGACTCTGGTTTGGAAGATGGCTCAATTGGGCCTGTCTCAGATCTCCACTCAGGCTCCAGTGGCGTGCAGACACAGCTTTGTAGTTCTTGCYTTCCATTTCCAGAACTAAACTCAAAAGTCAATGGTAATTTTCTTCAAAGGGTTCGGATGCGCCCTTCACCTTTTGCCTTCGAATTGTTTATTAAATTCTTGAATTTTTTTCTTACAAATTGTGGACGCCACTTAAAGGCAAAACACAAATTTGGTTTGCAGTCCCAGGGACATCAAATGCCAGCCCTTCTGAAGGGGGGTAAAATGTTTTTCATAGCCACTTGTAAGACAGAATCTGTTTCCCTGTACAAACAGACTAAGTGCTGTTTTAATAGCTTTGACTTTTGGAGCAAAAGCTCAGTGAGTTGTAATTAAAGCTGGTCATTTGTTTTTAATGAAACCATTTTCCAAGGCAAAAATAAATAGTATATGCAGCTTTGCCCAAATCAAAACTTGTTGTGAAAATGTGCTGATTTCAGTGACATTTTTTATGGGAGTAAGTCCAAATGAATCATTTCAATCTTCTCTTTGCATTTTGATAATGTCAGAACGTTTCATTGCAAGAATATTGAAACATTTTATTTTAGCAATGCAGTAGGAAAGAGCTGTGGAGTGCCAAGTAATCTTGTCTCCAGGATTTGTAGAGCAGAAAGTTTAAAGTAACAAAAGGTGGGGCCTAAACATGTTCCTACAAAGGCTGTTCAAGCATGATTTCTCCTGTCTTACATATATGGTGTCCTTTGATATGTCTTGAGAAAGCTGCAAGGGAGGAATGCAGGAGAATTAATGCAAGTGTGGAATTCACAATGAGAGCTGAATTTTTATTTGAGGAAAAATAATGAAAAGCTGAATAAAAAACAAACAAACAAAACCAAAACCAAGATCAAAAGCAAAGCCAAAAAAATCCCCCCGAAAGACCACCAAAAATACCCCCACAGAACCCCCCACAAAAAATACAACCTGCCCCCAAAAAACCCCCAAAACAAAACAAAACAAACAAAAAAAACCACCAAAAACCCTCAAAAAACAACTAAAAACCCAGTGAACAAACAACTAACCAACTTTTCCCTTTGCAAGGGTTTCTCCTTGTGTATTTATGCTGGGGAAGATTTTTTTCTTGGGATATTTTTTTAGTGTTGTCTTGTTTGGTCTTTTAATAGAASCAAATAGAACCATTTATTTCAGAGATAGGGAGCTACTCAGACATCACCATTGACCTCCAGCTTCATGTTTCACCCAAATTCACTTTCCTGCACTATCAAGCTTTTCTGGCCTCTTTGGTGGTCCTCCCTCCCAGCTCTTCCAGGAGGCTTGACACTGTGTGAGCCCCTATGGGTGTTCTTTTCTCTGCTGCCATGAGCRAATGTTGCCCTCCAGTTTGGTGTGGTTTCAGTGGATTTTTTTGTAACCAAAGTGACTTATAAATGAGCAGGAGTCTTATGAAAGAGTAGGTAAAGAAAACCAAAAACCAATAGAAATTAATGGAGATGAGTGACCTAAGTGCAGGCTTAGAAAACTAAAGAAAACTATTTAAACTCTGTAATTTAAAATAAGTTATTCAAGGAATGTTTTGGAGGAACTAATCAATGAACATTAGGAATCTTAAATCACAATTAAATTTCATTATTTGTCAGCATTAACCCAAACAAGCTTGTTGACTTTTTAGCTGCCATACTTGAAATCATTTGGAATCTAATTGAAACCACTGAAGATAAATTAAATTGCAATATTTACAATCACATASGAGAGTTTTTAAAGTTTCAAATCAATTTTGCTGACATTTCCTAATGCCCACGAAATCGGTGGCTWGGGCTATGGCTATGGCTGAACATACCATGTATTTATGCATCTCCAAATTACCTCTACAAAGATTTGTCTCCCCTGGAGAGCCTCCAGTTTGACCTGGGCTTATTTCAGCACCTCACATGGCCTTAGTGATCCATGTTTAATTTAGTGCTCCCACAGCTGTATCCCTGGAAGTTTCTAACTGGTGAGCATAACCCTAGTTAATTCACAATTATATGAATCACACAGAGACTGACCAGCAACACTGGCCTTGTCCTGCAAAGAACATCAGTTGAGAAAGTATTTTTTTTCTTGCTGCTTTGTCAAGCCACTTCATTTCCTTGCTCTTTTTTGTAAATGTTGATAAAATCAGAGATAAGACAGTATTGAGCAGGAAGACATCTTGACACTGGAAAGATGGAAGTAGGCTTTGTGGTTGGCCTGCAATCAGAAATGTTTACAGTCTCCCCTTGCCCACTTTCACTGGTTGAGCAGCACACATGGTTTTGGGTAACAGGGAATTTAAATATGCATTTCTGTCATAGTTGATTTGTTTGCTGGCTTGATGGGATAGTCCTTTCTGAATTGTCAGTTTATAAATATATAATCCTTTAAGGCACATGTAATAGGGAATTAATTACCTTTGCTCTTTGGGAAGACATATTTAACATTTATTTAGAGTTTTAATACTTTTTTCCATTCTTTTTATTTTCTTTTCTGTCTATTTAATCTCAACAGTTTTTAATATGAGTGGAAAATCTATTTAAAATCTATCAAAAAATACCCTAATATCCTTTTTTTAAAAATCTAAATGTGGATAACTTTTGGAAAATTTCAGATTGTAATATCACTAATGTCATTGTCCGTCTTTGACAGTCTACAGAACAGGGAATTTTATGCTCCTAAGTTTATTAAGGAAGCTATTACTTACTTATTAAATGCATCATGAGTTCTGTTATGAATAACAGTATGCTAATGTTCAAATAACTGCTTATATTAGTAACTAATGATCACCTCTAATAGTCCTGCTATATTTGTGTGCAAACCACCTTGCTATTTATATACCAGCTACATTATGTGTCTCTTACTTGAAGCTTGCATTTAAATACAACACACTTCAAAATAAGCAAATATATTTAGGAATCCAGGTGCAAAAAGGCACGAGCTCGTTTCAACAAGCTGGGCAGATGATGTTTCACATGGAACTGAGCTCTATCATCTGGTAGGAGCTCATGGATTGGGAAAGACTGTGTGCCATCATGGCTGTGCTGCTTCTCYGGCCCAGAGCCTGGTTTGCATCAGGCTGTTTGAACAGGGTCAGTGGGCATAGTTTTAATTTCATTTTCTACAAAAAAAGAGAAAAGCTGCAATGTGGATTCGTGGTGGCGAAGTGGCTGGAGGCTCCCTCTGCCATCAGCGCTGTCTCACACTGAGGAGAGCAGGATTCACATCTTGTGAAAGCCATTTGGACCAGGGCACCATGTTTGCTGCTCGTCCCCACCTGTGGAGATGCAGCTGATTAATGAACAATGAGCAGATGATGATGAGGAGCCAGAGAGGCACCAAACTGCTGCAGGGGTGTTGTGGAGGAACAAGGCTCAGAGAGCAGTGGAGAAAGACAATTATCCATGTTTTCCTCACTGTAGAATTTCATGAAGAAAGGTACAGGAGAGAGAAGAAAGCTCTGGCAGTTCCTATGGTCTTGGAAACCAAATTCTATACATTRTCTGTCTACAAGATTGTAGGAAAAATAATTTACTTCATCCCTTAACAAAGATGTGATTTTGTTTTCTTTTTTTCTCTCTGTGAAGAAGCAGAAATTGCATTTGAATTTATGTTAAATCTCTTTATTCCAGATTTGGTTAAGATGGAGTTAWTTTCCTCTCAGTTCCTGGTACAGTGCTGTGTTTTGGATCTAGTCTGAGAATAATGTTGAGTACACACTGATTTTTTAGCTACTGCTCAGCAGTGCTCACTCAGTCAAGAACTTTTCAGTGTCCAATGCTCTGCCCATGAACAGGTACACATGAAGCCAAGGGTTGGCATGGGCAGTAGAGCTGGCCAATGGGATATTCCATATCACAGAATTGATGTTCAGTGTATAAATTGAGGGAGGTTGGCCAGGAGGGGCTGGTCACTGCTTGGGCTGATCTGGGCATCAGTCAGCGAGTGGTGAGGAATTATGTTCTGCATCACTTGCTTCTTTTGGGTTTTATTCCTCTCACTTTCTTCCCACTTATCTTCTTCTTCATTTATTATTATTAATTATTATTATTATTATTATTATTATTATTATTATTATTATTATTATTATTGTTGTTGTTGTTGTTGTTGTTATTGTTATTGTTATTATTAGTGTTGTTATTACTATTTTACTTTGTGTCAAGCATTAGCCTGTTCTTATCTCAATCCGTGAGTTTTACCTTTTTCTGAGTCTCCTCCACATCCCACTGGGGACACAGGGAAAGAAGTGAGCAGCTGTGTGGTGCTTAGTTATTGGCTAGGGTTAAACAACAACCCCAAAAACTCATTAAATTGAGCACTTTCTAAAATAATAATGATTCCTTTAAACCTAATACTACATTTTTATAATTCCTTAAGCATCACATATGTATAAATATATATGTATACCTCTTCAAATTTAGGAAAGGGCCATGTGACTTTGTCCCAGACTACAAATAAATCATCGTAATTGTGTTAAGATGCAGTCACATMAAGACAGAGGGTTAGGCCTCCAAACAAAGCTGCTGCTTTTTGACTTTACCATTTTGAATCATTCAGTTTTGACTTTCAGGTTACACTAAAATACATCTTTGATATGCTAGACAGAATAAGCTGCTTAAATCTCTCACTGCAAGGCATTTCTCTAAACTCTCTAATGTTTTTTGCTGGCTCTTCACTGCATCCTTGACAATTTTTCAGTATCTTTTCAGATGTGTTCTGATATCAATCTCACCAGTGCTATAAACAGAGGTAAAATCATCTCCCTGTCGTGCTGATTTTGCATGCTGCCAAATTCCCTGCACCCACCTGTTGTTTCCTATTTTTCTTACCAATATTAAAAGATGGCTTCATGGATACCTCAATAAACCTTAAGAACAGTGATTTGCCACCCAGACATGGGAAAGAGTGCAGAGGCAAAAAGAATTCACACCTGGATTTTCCACTAGACCCAGAGAAACTATAGCCCAAAGTAACCAAAATACAGAGCTTTRGGCCCAATTCCAGCACCACTGGAAATGCTCCAGGATCTTCCTCCACCCTCCACTGCCACTTCAGAGAGGTACTGCTCTTCTACAGGTCTTGTGTGGATGGTTCCATATGGAGGTCCCAGTGCTTCTCAAGTGTTATTACCCTTCTTTAGTGACTTTGGACTCCTTTTTCACTCAGGGAACAGACAGAAGCATCTCCAAGGCTGGTTTACCCTCCCCTGCTATTATTTACTTTCTGCCTGCCATCTGGTAGTCTCACCTGCTACTTCACAATTCTAGCCTTAGAAAGAAAAATGAAATCTTGCTCTGCTTACCTTTGCCAGGTCATCCTCCCTGGTTCTAAGACCAGAACATATATTGCCTCTTTTTTCTTTTTCCTCACGCTGAGCCCCAGTCTTCCTTGCTGTTCTTTAATATGAGTAATTTCATATATTTGATCATCTTTGTCATCCTTGAGCATTCCTTGACATCAAACTAATAATTGTCCTGAAATCTAAACACAACAGTAAATTTCAGAGGCCTCTCAGGGAAAAAAAAAAAAAAAATCAGCAGTGCTATTAGTTTTTGAGCAGAAGACTCTCTTACTCCCTTGAAATGCACATGAGTCTTCTTGCCTTCAATTCATGAGCTCAGTACATACAGGCATACAGTCAGGTCCTGGAGTGAAAAGCTGCAAAAAGCTGCACTTGGAAAGTGTAAAGAAAGCAAAAATTTGAGAATTTTCCTTTATGGTTTAATCCAGATCCTTAGACATTAATGATTACGTTTCTTTTTACATCAGGGTTTGTTGGACGAGGCCCAAACTGTCTGTAAAAATGCTGAGCATATCTTTTATTGAACATTTTCTTATTTAATGTGCCATTTTCTGATGTATATTTGATAAACAAATTTGTTACCAGGAGCGTTCTTGTTACCAGTGACATTTAAACACAAATGCAGATTTATATATGAGTAATTGTGTTTTGAGTGTAACTGTGTGCATAAGTCAGCATTTTGCAAATGTTACAAAAATGTACAAGCCCAAGCAGAAAAAACTACATGCCCATCTTCTGCTACATTTGAGGTAATGAAAGGTAATTACCTTCTACTCACACATTAAAAGAAAGCACTCATCTTGGATAAGACCATGATTGAAAGTCTGTTGAACTTAATGGAAGTCTTTCAGTTGTTTTTGGAGAAAGGTATCTCAGGCTTTCAGGGGGAAAAGAAGGTTTTGCAGCACTGCTAAGAGATCTTTTGGGATTAGAAACCAGGGATTGTCACCATAGTGTTCAGGTGCTGTAGAAATGTTTCCTCTTCTGAAGGTCTTGCCTCTGGCACTCATCTTCTTGTTGCGCTCAGGTAAAGAAAATGCTRTTGTCTCAAATCTACCAGAGGTGAAAATCCAATCTCACATATGTCCTTGCCTTATAAGAACATTTAGAAAAGAAATACATGTCCTTAAAATTATATCAATTCACCTTACATGACTAAGAAAGAAACCATTTCTAAAGGATATTGATTAAAATGGAAATACATTCAAATAAATGGATTCTTAGCTTGAAATAACCTTTGCAGTAAGTGTATGGTCTATTTTGAAAGTATGATGGGTGTTCTGAGGGGCACTACTGTATCTTAATTTTATTTCATTGCTATAGAGAGTTTTCTCTGTTTATGAAAATGCTATGCAAAGTGAGATCTATGGATTTCAAAATTACGAGGAGCAGGGAATTTTGTCTTAAAAAGACATTTGCCTTTCTATTTCTTATTATTTCTTCGTATCATGAAAGTCCAGAGCCAGAGACTCAAGCAAAGATGARTTTTTTAAGGCTTCATAGCAAACACAAAATAAAAATCATTCCGTTTCCATGAAAGCTTCTATTTTAAATGAGTTAGACAAAGAATGGAACGGAAGAAGAAAAATTTCTTTTGTAGTGAGGGATGCCAAGAGATCTTTTTCTGAACAAATCCAGAAAAGGAATTAAAGATCTTTACTGGGCAAATCTCAGCTCTACTCTCAATGGACTGATTTTACAGTAAATGACTTGCTAAGCAGAGAAAAATTTAAAGAAAGGGYAAGTAAAGATTTGGGTCTTCTCTCACTTAGAAAAAACACTTTGAAAGGATCACTGCACCACAGTCTCGTGGTTGTCTCTCTCCATCTCTTTTACTTCCCAAAACTGGGCTTTGCTGTTGGGACTCATCTCCTGTGGGGGTGCAGTGCAAAGACCACAGGTCAGAGAGGACAAGACCTGAGGKGTTGCTTAGCAGCTGTGACTCTCGGGTGGTGAGTCCCAAGTGTCCTCTTTCAAGGCTGTGTGGTACTTTGCTGAGAAAAGAGAGGTGCTTTCTGGTTCTTGGGTACTGAGCTGTCGGAAAGAAACTCTTGCATCAGTGACAAAGACAGGGACCTAGACTCTACAGAAGCTGCCTGGTAATTTGTTCATCCTTTTCCTGGATCATAACACACCTTGCTGCAAAAGTCTATTGAAGGGGTAGGAACTTAGGTCTTTGTTGAAAATCATACATAGGAGTGAAATAGAACTTGAAACCAATTGGGGAAAAACATGTAAATCCATGGACATATAAATCCTTTGATTTCAGAAAACGTGCACCTAAAAGAGGCTAAGAAGTTTAATGTGAGTATTTTGCAACCCCAAAAATGCCAAAATTGTTATGAACTTTAGGGATAGTCCAGGAAGTCTGGAACCTAGAGCACTTTCTGATAGATTCTAAGGCCACACCAGAAGCACCAAGAATTTCTACTTCAGGTTAAACCAGAAGAATTCCTAAAGGCTGCTCTATAGTCTGTCTGGTAAAATACAGATATTGYGATGGTAGAGAACACAAGTGGGTTTTTTACCACAACATTAAACATAATTCTGTATGTAATTCATACAGAATTTAGAAAAATTGAGGGTTTCTCCAGTGAATTTGCCAGGAAAAGAGTTTCGTGAYGACAAGTACTAGAGGCTGCACTGAAACTCTGTTTCTAAAGGTCTAAATACTCCTGGTCCATCCTATTGTGCTGCTTCCCTGGGAAAGTTTGCAAGCAAAGACACATATTACTATACTTTGACCAGTCATGACATCATTTTATTCATGTGCATGGCACAGGGTTTGGAATGGGATGATTTTGAAGGTCCCTTCCATCCCAAACCATTCTGTGATTTATGACTCTGTGTCAGGGCTGTCTTCAGGCGTGTAGCTCTAACTGGTCCCTTTACAGGTCCTTTTGCACCCYATCATGTCTCTGAGGTGGCTGTTGTGGGGCAGAAAGTCAGATCCTCCCAGCCAGGGATGGACACTGTCCAATAGAATATGGAGATTCTTCTTGGCCCTCCTTCTCTTGCTGATGTATCTATAAAGCAATTTTTGTTGTCTTTTACAGTAGTAGACAGATTAAATACGGGGCTTTGGCCATTCTAATTTTCTCTCAGATTAAATTCTGGGCTTTGGCTGGGCTTTGGCCATTCTAATTTTCTCCCTGCACATCCTCACAACTTCCTTTCTGTCCTCCTGAGTTGCCTGCCTATTTTTCCAATGGTTCTAAACTCTCCTGCTTTTCTCTGGAAATAGCCAAAGCTCTGTTGAGCCAATCACCTTCCCTGCCTATCTTTTGGACTGCTCCCCTGCCTTTAGGATTTTCTTCTTGAAGATTACCCAGCCTTCCATCCTTACCCATCAGGAGTGTCTCCCAAAKAACTTTCTTGACAAGGTTCGTATATCAGCCAAACTCAGTTCCCCAGAACTCCAAGGGGAAGTTTTGCTGACCTCTCTCCTTAGTTCTCTGGTAATGGAAAACTCTCATTTCTTGGTCGCTGGACAAGGACAGCCCTCACCTACCACATCTCCCAACAGCCCTTCTCTCTTCCCCATCAGTAGCTCCTGTGAGGGTCCTCCCCTGGTTGCCAGGATGGCAGAAAGTCTCCCCCACACACTCCTGGCACTTCCGAGATTATTCCTCTCTTCTGTGCTGTGATGTAGTGATTGTGGGATTGCTCTCAGCTGCTTATWGAATATTTCATTTATCTTGGTTTTCTTTGGTATTTCATCTATCTACAGTCTCAGTTGTGGCTGTCCTCCTGACTTGTATGTATACGTAGAGAAGATACAAATAAATATTTCATCTCTCCTGRTTGGGTGGTCTTTAACAAGCTCCCACCAGGAGATCTGCTTTGTTAGCCTTCCCCCTGATTCTTACCCGCAGACATGCAATCCCATCATCACCGTCATTAAGCTCTAGACAACCAAAACATTCCATAATATACAGGGCTATGCCACCACCTTTTCTTCACAACTAGTTTAAAGCTCTTCCTATGAACCCTTATCACCCCTGTGCAAAGATCCTTTTTCCATTTTGAGACCRGCATAACCTGTGTGTCACCAGCAGGCCTGGTTCTGTTTTAACTGACCCCAAATTCTTCTGGTGACACCAGGCTTGGAGCCAGATATTGATCTTGAATGTACCACTCGTGCTCTTGATCCCTTAACTTGCCATCCCAAGGCCYCTCAAGTCTTTCCTGATTGCCTTTGGTCTTCTTGTTGTAACTTCATTGCTGCCCACCTGGAAACACAATAGTGAATAATGGCCTTAGGTCCCTACCAAAGCAGGATTTTCTCTTTACATCATTGACCAGGCCAAAGGGAGGCAGCAGCTCCCAAGGAAAGGGTCTGGTGTACGCGTTGGGCCTTCTGTTCCCTTCAGAAGGGATCTCCTGTGACAATTAACCATTTTTTTTTAATTTCTGGAGCAGTTTTGGTGCAGGACATGGGCCTGTTTAACCTCAGTGGTACCTGCATGCTGGGTGAAGTGTTGTCATCACAACAGGTCAGGACTGGGTAATAAGGGACATAGACTCCATGTATTTACAGAAGGCTGATTCCTTTATTAAGAAACCCATTGCTTTTTATACCCTAATTTGCTACAGGTGGACCTGGTTGGTTCTTTAATTAAAACACCATCACCACTGGCTAATTAAGAAGCCGCCCTTTTGGTAAACATATCTCCATAACACATTCCACATGTTCACAATACCAGGTGCAGCAAGTKAGGMTAAGAATTGTTTATCATTCTTTTCTCTGATCTTCTCACAGCCTTTTCTATGCCTGGAAAATTGTCTGTTGCTCTCTGTGACCAGAGAGCTGCTGCCATAAACTTCATCCTTTTTGTCTTTTGGTTCCTCTGGCAGCRCCTCACACCCTCTGGCCCAGAGTGCCTGGGGAAGGGGGATGATCTCTAAYGAGACATTCCTGCTGTCACTGGAGCYTGGCAACTGCTAAGGYATRCATGTATACACATATAAACATATATATCAGGAGTGTGTATATCCATCAGGACTATATCTTCACATTTCTTATTGTGTGCTTCAAAGTCTTGCTAACATTTTGTCTAGGGCAGGAAAGATAGGTKCTGCAGTTTTAGCAGATGAGTTCCCTGGAAACGAAAATATTAAAATAATGTTTCATAAGAGACAGGAARATTCTGAGAAGCACCCTTGTTAAATTTATGAAATCTCCCATATGAATCCCATCTGAATAAAGTGGCTTGTGGGCAGGCAGATATTAATCATCATACAAGCTTTTGAAATAAATGCACTTTTGATTGAAGGTGCTCAAAGTTGTTCACTGCACTTCTTTTCAGAAGGCAAGAGAAAAGAATGTAAATACATTAAAAAAAAAAAGAAAAGGAAAAATAGGTGCTTGGACAAATCTCCTGGGGATATACTTGTGGGATTTTTCCCTTCTAAACTCAAAATTTTTATAAGATGTGTACTTTAAGATTTTTACTCATAATTCAACTCCTCCAGCTCTCTGCTTTTCTCTGAATTGCCTCCAGTTCTCCAAAGTCTTTTTGACAGTCATTGCCCAAGAGTGAACCTACAGTCTCAGTTGCAGCTGTCCTCCTGACTTGTGTGTWTACGTAGAGAAGATACAAATAAATATTTCTTCCTGTTCTTCCTGACATTATTTTTGTGCAACAATTGCTGCCTTAGTCACGGCAAAGTTTTGAATTTTTTTAGAAATAGAAACAAAAGCTTTTACAACTTTTACTAAACTTTGGCTCAGTACCACAGTGCTCTCAGCCTTGCAGCGTTTTAAAAATGTTCTGAATGAAGTCCACAGCATTGCAGCAACAGCAGCATCTTGATAGCAGAGTAGCTTAGGAGTTAACATATTCATTCCTCTTGGAAGCAGTTTCCAGGTGCCTCAAATAGGAAAATGCTCTTTAGGAGTGGCTTTAGTTTGGTCTTTCCAAGTATGGATGGAAGAAGGAATGTTTTGGATAATAGGACAGAGGAAGGATGAAAGGAAAATGCCCAAGCTGGCTGATGGCTGTTTGCTTTCTGGTATGAAAATGTTCGGAATTTGATGCAATTTGTACAAAAAGTGAAGGAAGCGAATTGTAAAGTTTCCCTTCTAGAACATTCGTCTGTAATAGGTGAGGTTCTTTTCTCAGAGTTCTGGGTTCGAGCTCCCCCAGTAAAGAAATGAATGTTGTCCCTCTCTTCTCCAGTGAACACTGKTCATCACTCTGGAAGTGGACATGCAGTGGTGTTTTTTTCATTCTCTCAGTCATTCCTGTTCTTYCAGCTCTGTCCCTATGGGCACCGTGGGAACCAAGGTGTGTAAAATTATACAGAGAGAGAAAATGAGAGAGTATGGGCCTTTTGAGAGCAGATTGTTTGATTGAGGGCACAAGAGCTTTACTCTTAGAGGTCTGGTTACCTGCCAGTGCYTCAAAGGTCATGAAACAAGTTACAGGGATCCAAAATCACAGGCTTCAGCTCCTAAAGAAGTCCCTCAAATCACAAACTGTGTGGCACAGAGCTCTCAGATATTCATATATTCTGTGCCTTGAGAAAGGGTTTAGAATCACAGAATCATTAAGGATGGAAAAGACCTCTAAGATCATCAAGTCCAACCTTTGGCCAAATACCACCATGCCCACTAAAACACACCATGAAGTGCCATATCTACTTGCTATTCTTAATACTTCCAAGGATGATGGCTCCACCAGTTCCCTGGGGATAGATAAGGTGAACTGAGCTAGTGGCTAGACTTCTATATACACCATTGTTTTCATAGCCACATCACATTGCAAACAATGTTTTTTTTCACATCCATTATTCCCTCCAGACTTATTTCAATGTTACAGCTTGCTTTCAGCTTTTCCTTCCAGCTGCCTTTGTGTTTCAAATTGTCTTTCTAAAGATTGATCTAATTTTGTTATTTTCTTCTCTTATTTCTAATTTCTCTAAATCTGCCAATATTATTGCTCTTCCCTGACGTGGCTCACTAGTCCTCCCAATTGAACATCATCTGTAAGCTTCATTAGCGGGCTGTTTTCTATCTCCAGCAAAGGGATGCTTATTTTCTTATTTTCTTTTTTACCAAGTGCTCTCTATTCCCCCATCATTCCTCTCTGAGCCATAACCCATCCTTTGCGTCTGCAGAAGCTGCAGAACCAAGGAGCAAGCTGCCTTTCCTGCCACTCCTGTAGCAGGACATCTGTACCTTGTCAAAGCCCTTGGTGTTACCATGCATCAAGGGAAAGTAATGCAAGTCAAGAGTGAAACTTGTCAAGTTTGGACATGTAACTTGGGGCTGCACCAGGATTAATTATGCCTTCTGCTGCTTTTACACACTCATGTCATCAATAAATTCTAATAAACAGGAGTAGGATGTTCTTATTCATGTCATTCCAGAGGAATTAGAACACAGTAGTGTTATTTAGCAATGCAGATGTTTTATTATTGTGTTGTTTATGTGAAAGTGGATATGACATGAAGAGGTATATCAAATGAGCAATAGAGAGAAGCGAGCTGTGCTCCCTTTTTGATTATGCATATTTATTCATACTGCAGAAGTTACTGCATGTAGCAGAGTCTTCCAAAATGGATTGCTCAGTTTGGAAATGTAGCCTCCTCTCTTCCCACAGCCCCCTCCACCCCCCTTCCCCCTCCTTTCTTTTCTTTTCTTTTCACAAAGTTTAGTTATGTCAATACCACCTTTGTACAGTATTTATGAGTTCCTTCTTTAAATTGCACCTTAATTGGTTTAGTCACCACAATTGCAAAACAGGAACCTAATCACCAGAAGCTAAGTAAGCAGAAAAAAAATAATGATTTGGAGCTGTCTGTCTACTGCTGCCGAACAGACACACTGGGCACGGTTTAAAGCTATAATTGCATTGTGGCACTGGCTTGCTGTTCCCAGCACATGCATAATGTAGCTCCCTGTTGTAGACTGCCACATATCCTGCTGTATTTACCCTCAGATGCCAGTGGAGCACATGCCACCCACAACTGCTGCTTCCCAACAGTGTAAAACTGTCACACTTTCAATTAGATGCCCCAAAGCACTTTATTGCCCACTGGAGGGTATAGTCATATCTTGATGGAGGAAGATTATGGGCTAAATGCATCCAGAGTAGTTCTCAGCAGGCTGCAGCAGAACTACTTTGGGAATGAATTTGGATGAATTACGCCGCTCATTCTAGTGGCCATAAAACAGGGCTATGCACTGCTTCTTTTTGAGGGCATGAGTTCTTGACCACAAACATTTGGACCAGTATATGGCCTTATTACTTCCCTGAAGGCTTCCACAGCTAGCAAAGACAAAAAACACAGCTGGAGACCTTGCTGCCCTGCCTGTACCTCTCTGCAGCTGTGGGTTTCTGTGCAAAGAGTCACTGCAGAGACAAACTCTGCCTCTGCAGACSCTGAGCTAACCTGCCCCTCAACTCCATCTTCCTTCACCTCTCAGATTTATTTGTGTACCCTGCTGTCTGTGCACAGACACAGTTCATACAAACCTTCCATGGCCATCATTTTGGATAAGAAAAATAATGTATTCAGAGGATCTAAAGAAGTACTGGACTCTGGTAACCCCTCCTAAGGCAATGTTGTGCATTTTTGAGCCATCTCACATAAAGTCATATCTGAAAAAGGCTGTGAGCATGTGTGTGGATAGGCAGCTGTTAACATGTGAGCAGTCTCTCTGGCAGATGAGTAGAATTTTCTTAAGCCAATGTACCCTGATTACATATCTGAGTCTAAAACTTTAATGGAGAAAGTAAATAGTCTATACCTCAATGTTGAAAGTTTTGGCAGCATCTGGCCAAAGAGGGAGATAATTTGGAGACGGATAAGAGAAGGGTGTTTTAAGTTCTTATCATCTAGAAATGATAGTCACACTAAAATAAAATCTGCTGAGGCCAGATTCAACTGACACACTTGTGACTTTTGGAACAGGCAGTTTATTCACCTTTACAGCTTCTATTTTAGATTTACATAAGTGCAAACATTTTAGGTTCCTCAAASGGAATTTCCATTGAATCCTCCTCTAGTGACAGGCATGGCTCAGCTCCCATTTTGCATATCTAAATGAACCTATGCACATCTGCATCTACATGTAACAGTTTGCATGTGAGCTCCATGTCTGAGCTCCCACTGCAGTCAGTGGGGATTTGAGCAGTGAAAACCAGAGGTGTTCATCTCATCCACTGATAATGTCCACTTCACAAAGAACTGAATCACTTTTAGTGTGCCTTTTCCTACTAGATCTCAGGGAAAACACCCTAATCTATTAATAGATTTGTACACCTTGTTTTCTGAATCTGTAGCTACCAAAGAACTTTTTGCAAGTTTTAAGTCTACCTTTTAATTTTTTTWAACTTTTTTTTTAACCTCAGCATTTATTAATATAGTTTCTCTGTGGTATTGCCTCAGTAATTAACTTGTCCAGCTGAGCTATGTTTGATGGGGTTTGTATTGCTGGTGTACTTAGGAACTTGCCTAAGCCAGAGATCAAAATACATGCTTAAGTTGTTTACAAGATCAGTGTCTTGCTTAAATAAATGTGTGTGTTAATTTGAGCCTAATTGGCTTAATATTAACACCACATGACTATTAAGAATCGATTTAGTTTTAACACAGAGCATCACGTACATATCTAATTTAGAAAGCCCAAAGAAATTGAATGCAAACAAGTCTGAGAGTGTAGCAGTGAAGTTACAAATTTAAGCACACAAGAGCTAGGGTACAGAAACAGTGTGGATCTTCCAGCGTAGCAATAATAATTCAAAAATATTGTATCTATATAGTATTTTTATTACCAGTCAGACTATTAAATGCATACTTAAATCTATGCAAGATATGCAATGTGGGCAAGTCTATTGTTCCTCTGAAAACTATAGCTTTTTCATTTCCTAATTGCAGTTTCATGGCACTGCCAAGGTTTTGTGTTTAATTTATATAGGGATTTCTATGGTTCTTAGAGCTGTTAATAGAATGGATTCACAAAGACCCCTACTATAAGGAAGGGAAGGCTGGTAAGAATGCTATTCATCATACCACCTTTCATCAGCAGGATTAAAAGAGTTTTTATCTACATTTTGCAAAAGGGAACAGAGTCACAAAGTGATGACCTCATTTACCTACTGCTGAGCGGCAGGTCAGTGGAAGCACTAATAATAAAATCAAGGCCACCCAGGTCCTAAACCAATGCCTTCAGTGAGACACATGATGGGTTATGAATCAGATGTCTATATATACCAGTATCTGACTCTGCAAGGACAATATAAACGTGCAGGGCCAGAATCAAGGCAGGTCTGCTTCCTAGGACCTTCTGGTTTCAGTAAATATAGATGTAACCTCTCAGTCAGATCAGTTCCCTCAGGTGCAGATCCAATGTCTGTACAGTGCATCAAAAGTGTCAAACATTTGCCTGCATGGAACTCCACATAATTTATAATTGACAGAATTTCAGCTTTCTTTTGAAGCTACCCCTTGTTTTTTTGCTCTGTTGGAAAACAACAAGCAAGCAAGCAAACAAAATCCTTTCCAAGCATGACATAAATGAAAATTTTACATTGCTGTAATCTCAGGTTTCAGGCTGTCTGAATGTCAAAAAATTAGGTCTCTTAGYGTTATAGTTTCATGACCTGGCACCCATTAGCAAAACATCTAAMGATATAGCTTACCCAATTTGTGCAGTAACAGCAAGGGCTTTCTGGAAAGCCAGGGAGCTGATCATGAGTCTAGCAAGTCCCAAAAAAAGAACAGCAATTATAAARTATCTGTCTGACCACTACAAAGAACTTGCTCAGGGCTTCTCAGAAATACCTGGAAAAAAGGATTTGTTATCCCAAAGCTGAGGGCCAGGGTGAATCCACAACTTACCCAGAGAGCTCTGAGGCATCTTCAAGCACTGGAAGGCAAATATTACACAGTCCCAGAAGGCCCACAGGCAAATATCCCACATGCTTTGCACCATAAGATGTGGCAATCTTGTTTCCTTCTTCTTAACAAAGTCCTGTCTGACCATCCTGAGTGTCTTGAGTGGGGCCTTCAGTGGTCCATTGCTTAGATATCAGAGAGTTAGTGTTACTGGTATGGATGTTATCCGCCTTTCCTTTGAGTTTGTGAATCTGGATGCCTTATTTGTTACTTGTGTTTGGTAGACTGGTTTGTCTTTGTTTTGGTGGGCTGGTTTGTCCCAGTCTTTCATAGTGGATGTCATCAAACAGATACCTGCATCTGCTTTATTCCACTTGTTAATGCCGCGTGAAACCTAATCCTGGTCTGAGGTTAGTGCATGTCACTCAGGGCTAATGTGCTAAATGGCATCAGGGCTGAAGCTCGATGCTGCACCAACACTGTGATGGACTTTCCAGACTGGTGTTCAGTTGCACCGTTTGGATTAAACACCATGAAATTGCCTCCTCCAGATGCAGACAGGAGACTGTGTGTCTCTCTGGGGATTTCTGCACCGCTGGGAAAAGGAGTTATCCTGCTCCTCCAGATTTCTGCTGTGCCTCACAGAGGGATGCACTAAGAGCTCATCAGAGGAGCTCCATCTGGCCCATGTAAAGGCATGGGCTCAGACTCAAGGGGAGATCAGAGCATCTCCAAAGCCAAATAGTCAATCTATTATCCTGCCCGAGCTTCCTGAGCGTGTGACTTGGTGCAGCTCCAGCGCAGAGCAGCTGAGCGCCGCAGAACGCCCCGGGCAGCTGATGCTCAGCAGAGCTGCAGTGCCAGTGGGCAGTGCAATGCTCAGAGTAGATTAGCTCAGCTGGCAGGGGTGCCAGCTCCTGGGCTTGCAGCAGCCCAGGAATCAGCCTGTGTGATTGATGTAGCCTTGACTTCACTGTTGGGGGAATTGGCATCTAGCGCAGGATGATCCTACGAGCYTCCTCCAAAAATTCCTTCTCCTTTCCTTAGAGTGCAGAAGGGCCTYCTGAAGAGTCATCCCACCCTGAAAGGAAAGTGAAAAAGGAAAAGGAAAGTGAACCAGTTTATGGAAAGGACTCCTTCTACCTTGCTTATAGGCAGATATAAAGTAGCARTGACCTATTCCACAGTGGGTAGCAAAGTGAGATGAATCCCACCTTAAATCAAATTTTATAGCTGCGGGAGTTCATGGCAGCCACCAAATCTGTGTGCTTTGTCTCATCATAATGAGGAGCACATTGTTTTATTTCCCATAAGCCAGTGGTTAACATTTTGATATGCATTTCCTTCTGCTTAGAAGCCTAAGAAGAGTAGGTAACTACCACAACCACCCTGGCTCCATGCCTCTGTTTTGGTCAGATTTTCAGACATTTCCTAGCTAACAGGTTGCAGCTTTATGATATGAATGTAGTCTATAAGTTCCGGCTCAAAATGGGGAGAAAGAAAAAAATAATAGGTTGTCAGCTGCCCTTAAAAAGGTGCATGCATCAGGAGAGAAAATAAAGACACTATTGCTGAGCATAGGAGACTTCAGAAGCATTCAGATAATACTTACATCTGTATTAATGATTCCATTTAAGATGTCATTTTCAGCATTTACCTTGCAGCATTCAAAAGCAACTATACTTACATGTTCTCAACAGACTCAGTGCCAGTCTTAGATAGAYGGGTGAAAAAAACCACATAGAAAAAAGAGGAAAATGAAAAGTGCCATGCTGTATGTTTCAAAGAAGAAATTCTTTGCAGGAAATTAGCAGTAATTTTGGGGCCATCACTGTTGGAGAGAAATAAGTTTCAAGAGAAAAGTGAGCAGTAACAAAATGCAGAAGTAAAGACAGCCTYATTACAAGGCTTAAAGAGGAACAGGGAAATATTTTGAAGCAGGAGCTCTGGAATCAGTRTGCTCTTCTCTATAAGATAAATCATGCCACCACCTTTGCCTTGTGTGGTTCGTACCACAATGAGCAGTGAAGCTGTGCTCACACCTGCACTCCAGAGCTTGGGTTTGCCTCCACAGGTGGAGCTTTGTGGGTGCAGCTCTGGGCTGGGATCTAGTTTGGGCTCATTGTTGACACAGCTTTTCTCTGTGGCCTTGGGCAAACTGCTTKCTTGCTTTGGCAGAGGTGCTCTCGACGTGTGCTGTGCTGTGATTTAAGCTCTTCCAGCCTCCTCTCAGCTACAGATTGTCTCTCCCTGATACCCAGAACCACAAGAGGATGTGCAGCCTCACTTCAGCCTCTCGAGCTCACATCTCGGCATCTCAGATTAATCCCTCTCAAGGCTGGTTTGCACTGCAGTGCCAGGGTTCAGACCTGCAGCCTCTGCTGTAGGAGGAATAGTGCCTGCAGAAAAGGCTATTTGGGAGCCAGATGCTGCATGAGTTGGATAATGCTGTTTTAGAATCATAAGTCTGTTAAGATTGGAAAAGACCTGTAAGATCACTGAGTCCAACCATATATCATGGAATCACAGACTCATTAAATGGTTTGGGTTGGAAGGGACCTTATCAATCATCTAGTCCTAACGCCCCTGCTATAGGCAGGGACACCTTCCACTAGTCCAGGTTGCTCCAAGTCCCCTCCAGCCTGATGCTGCAAACTTCCAAGCATGYGGAATCATCAAGTCCAACCATATCTGGTTGATTTAAGACTCCCATCTGCAAAAATGGGTTGAGAATAACATCCCCCTTGTCAGACTGCCCTCCAAAAACCAGAAAATTTTTGATAAACTCTGYACAATTAATGTAAAGCTCAAGGGAATCCTGGAGATGGTGTCCCTTAAATTTGACTTGCACCATTCAGCAAGGTGCAGCCTTGAATTGAAGCTCTTCCAATTTCTGCCATCTTGAGTCTGTTTACCCTTCTATTTCACTCCCATGAATCCCACCTGGAGYASTGCATCCACCTCTGGGGTCCTCAGCACAGGAAGGACATGGACCTGCAGGAGTGGGTCCAGAGAAGGCCATGAGGATGCTCCAAGGGCTGGAGAGCCTCTGCTATATAAAAAGGCTGMGAGAGCAGGGATTGTTCAGCCTGGAGAAGAGAAGGCTCCAGGGAGAACCAGTGCCTGAAGTGGTTACAAGAGAGCTGGAGAGGGGATTTGGACAAGGGCAGGGAGTGACAGAACAAGGAGGATTGGCTTCAGACTGAAAGTAGGGTTAGATTAGATATCAGGAATAAATTCTTCACTGCTGGGGCAGGGAGGCTCTGGCACAGGTTACGCAGAGAAGCTGTGGCTGCTCCATCCCCAGAAATGTTCAAGGCCAGGCTGCATGGGGCTCTGGGAACACTGGTCAATGGCAGGAKGTTGAAATTACATGTTTTTTAGGCCCCTTCCAATCCAAACCATTCTGGGATTCTGTGATGATTGGATCATGGAAATGTTTGCTTTGCTATCTCTTCAGTTGCAAGTTTCTAAGAAAAGAAGACAGGAAATGAGAGGGTCATTCTCATTTTTGTACCCTGGAAATGGGGGGCTCAAATGCTATGTTTCTCTGTATCCAGATAATAAAACAGATGGAGGAGGTGGATGTTACATATTTATTGCAACTTTTCCTTACCCTGTACCTCTCTGAAAAATTCATTTATAACCAGACATTTTGGAAATTTAAGTCCTGTGTTTATGGAGTAAGTGGAATAGCTGAGGTTAAATGGCAAGGGACCTCCCTGGGCCGTGGAGACATTAATGGCATCCCGCTGCCTGCGAGACACGCTCCAGCCGCAGGAATGTGTAAAATTAGGAACACCACTTTCTTTTCTTTTCTTTCTTTGGATCCCTTCCAAATTCACCTCTGTCTCCTCTCTCTGGATGCAAACCAAAGACAGTAGATGCTTCAGTGTGTATCCTCAGGAGCGCCTCTGCAGATTAAATGCCCGCAGCTATTGTGCATCCAAAGTCTCTGATGAAAAATCCTTTCTGTGACAGAGGAAAATTCAAAATCTAAATACAGAATGGAGCCAAATTACCTACTCTTGCTACTGGAAGTCCGACATATCATTACAAACTGGTTTACTTGAGCATGTCCAATTTAATGTGCCTGGCTTTTTTTTTTTCCATGAAAAAGAAAAAAAGATGAGGGGAAAAGACAGGAAACAAAAGAAAAGAAAATTAGTTGGTGTTTTTTTATCTCTGGAGCAGGTGGGAGGTGGACATTATAATGCAAATTATTGGGATTTCCAGACTCTGGTCAGGACTGTGGGATCCAGAGTTTCATGTTAAGAAGAGATAAGGGGTCTGAGCCACTGCCTGGAGTTTCCCCTGAAGTGGCCCTGGTAGCTGTTTTAGAGGCTAACRTAAGAAACCCTGCAGAAGGCAGATATGGAATAACTGGCCTACAGGGAAGTTTCTTCCTCAGCTTCATTAATTAGAGGGTAGCTAAAGTCTCCAAGCATAAGGATTTATATCCTGGGACCAAACAGTGCTGAGAAAGAGCTCCTGGTCTCTGTCTGGGTTGYGAAGTGGCTTCCCAGGCAAGAAATATCCTGGGAAATCTCTTTGCTGTCAAAAATCAAGGTGTGGTCAGGAGCCTCTGGGAGTCTCCAGGTTTTCCGGAGTGTGCACAGTCCTCCAAAGGAGCTCAGCAGTTCCAAAGGATCAGGGTGAATCTCATTTTTGGGTCTCCCTCATTATGGCTCCGCAGAAGGGGCTGTGACAGCTCCCATCTGTGGCTGAGATACAGAAAATGGGAATCTAGCATCAAGGATCCATTGATTCTGAAATACCCTKTACAAGCAGTCACTGGCCTTGGCAGTGGTGTTGTGGCAGCAAGGAAAGTTTGTCCTTTCACAAAGAAGGACAACCTGCTCCTGTTCAGCTTTCACCATTTAGGGTGAGCTGAGCACTGCAGGTCCCTCATTCCCCACAGCATCCTGAGTCGGAAAACACCCTAAGGAAGGTGTTTCAGCCTTAAAGGTTGCATGTAGAGCTGGTCAGACCAAAATGCTGGATTTTTATGAGAAAGGTGAAGTCAGTTAAATGACATGTTGATGAGTTAAAAATGAGATCCATCTTTTCAATGAAGTGCAGGCAATCTAGTCTCAAATTTTCAGAACAGGAGACATTTTTATTCCTTCAAAGAAGCTTTTCACGTGGACACTCACTGTTATTGTATAACAGCACTCTAAAGTAAATGCTTTTAAAACAAATTTCTATTTTTTGTCACAAACAGTTTTATTGACCAAAACTTTTGTTTTGCCTTWTTTTTAAATTATGGTTCTCTGGAAAAATATTTTTTTTTCAGAGGGGGAGAGGTACTAGACTCAAAAGCAGAAAAATAACTGTTGCATAATTGCAAGAAGGACATCTGTTTTCCATATAAAATTAATTTAAAGTTTTCAGCACTTTGACAGGTAGATCCTGGAAACTAAAGTGGGTGATGAGGAGAGTGGGAAGCACAGAGGAGACAGAAGGGGGGAGGAGATATGAAAGTGCTACGGATGGCCAGCTAGTGACAAGAGAGAAATATTTTCTTTTATGAAAGAAAATATTAAACCAATATTGTTTTCTTTTATATTTCATCAAAAAAAGATTTTCCAAAACTATTTGTAATTGAATTTTTGGAGAACTTGGTGTATAGCTAAATGAGTACGTTTCAATCAATTCCGAATTTCATCTGCTTAAGCTAAGTACAGACCTCTTTAAGAAACTATTTTCTTCTTGCCTTCATAAACAAGACAGAAAAAAACCCTCAAAAAAAAAAAAAAAAAAAAAGCAGAACAAACAAACAACCTCCTTTCTGCCCTGAAATTACCCTCAAAACACCATCTTTCAGTATAACAAAAAAGTTCTGCAAATGCTTTCTTAACTAAAAAACCCATCCTTTTCTGGGGAAAAAACATGTATAGACAAAATTACACAAGCCAAACTGATAAAGACAAGTGAGCTGCTGTGATGTTAACTCAGAGCTGGTCGATTTAATTTCTGATGTGCCACAGGAACATTTGTGTGCAGTGAGTGCTGGCTGCAACCTGCAATCACTTGCTGCATCTCCTGAATTGCAGCTCTGGGCTGGGCAGTGCAGGTGGACGTGGGTTGATCTGGGCTCCTTGACTTTTGCTTCTGTCGTGCTGTGAGGTCACCTGCTGGTGACAGGCTGCGCCCAAAGAAGGCAGAATGTGCTGATGGAATTAGTATGAACCTTCTGAACCCATGTTGTGATGGGATATTGCAAAAACAAAAAGGAAAAGGTAATTTGAAATACTGGTTATTTACCTGGAGGAAGAGCAGTTATGAGAGGATTTCCAAGATTACATMCAAGCATCTTCCGGTAATTAATTATTAATTTGAATAAATGGTTCAATCTCTCTTTCATGATTGCTAATTTGGGATCTGGGTCACAAAACTGAGCGCAACCCACTGGGAATCACTGACTCTGAGAAACTCAGCCCTACTGGGACATCTTTTCATTCAAAAGCCAAACAGATGAATGGGTTGAGCCACAAAATGAGMAATTTATTCCATCCAGATGTCATGGAGATGATGAGTCCATACCTGCATCTTTGTGCTGGAAGGCAGTTGGATACAAGAATGGATTCTGAGCAATTTTTTTTTTTTTTTAGGTAAAAATGTCTATGTGAAAAATGGGTCATCTGCATTTATGTTGGCCTTTAAAGTTTCTTGGGGTGGGGTGGCTGTGTTCTTGCTCCCCATTCTCTCTAATTTTTTTAATCAGGAGCCTGCCTGCACCACACCATTCGTAACTGCCTGGGAGAGCTGTGACAAGTAAATTTCAATCTCTCAGTGGAGCTGATATTCTTAGAGCTGCAGGAGCAGTCATCATGAAGGGGAAAGCTGTGAATGCCAATAAATTATTGAAGAAAGCAGGAGAAATATTTCCTTCTGTTGACACATTGGCATTCACCTTTGGGAATGTAATCATGGGAAAGGTAGGCAATCTTTTGTCATAGGAACCTTTTGCTCAGAGAATTCAGTCTTTTAAAAACTGTAGTAAGGAGACTGCAAACTCTCAACAAGGAAGGGATATTCAAGATATARGACATCTGAATCAACTGTGCACATTAAAACATGCTTCATGAAGCAACGTGAGGTTTTAGGATGCAAACCCCTTCAGGTCCCTGACCCCATGGGCTAAGATCTGCCCAGGAGTGGAATGGTTTTCCACGAATAAAGCAAGGCAGCCTTGAAAAAGTCAGAGCACAGTCACGGAAGAGTGTAAAACTCAGATGAGGATGGGAGGCTGAAGCCAACAGAGGCCTCTTACTCTTAGACAGAGAACAACCAAGGGCATATCTACTGGGAAGCACAATTCCTTCCCTCTGGAACGTACCTCAGGGAATGGCTGGGAACGGGAGTGGAGATCTGGGATTGTGCAGGGGCTGCTTTCGCTTGCCTGGGACTGTGTCCCTCCTACCTTCTGCAATCAGTGACAAAAACAAAGCTTCCCAGACCCAGCAACAGGGAGGATTTTTTCCTCTGAATTTTGAATTCTCTTTGGAAAGCCATCAAATTAGCACTGATGCTTTATTCTAGCATCAGAAATGGCAGGGAAAAGCACCCAGGAGCTCCCTGGATTTAAATCCACAAAATCAGCTCCAGTTTTGTTTAGACAAGTGAACACCCCCCCCCCCGCCCCACCGCCCCGAATCATATTTGGCTCAAATCACCAATTTACCGGTTTACAAAAATCTGAAACTGCCCCTCCAGCAAATTAAGGGATTACGTCAATCATTCAAGTCCAGTCTACCTGACAACAGCACGCAGCAACAGGGCAAAARGTTTGATGCTCTGCTGGAATGTGATAAGGAGAAAATGCCAAATGACACATAGGCAAAGTTATTACCAGCGAGATGAAGACAAACTGGAGGGAGTTCAGAGAAGTGCAGCAAAAATGATTAGAGAGCTGGAGGGGTTGATTTACAAGGAAAGTTTTACAAGAACAACCGTCAATATGCACAGCAGGGCTGAGCAACATCTGAGGGGGAGAGGGAGCCCATTGCAAACATCTGAACAGCACAAACACCCAGGGAGGAACAAAATTACCCCAGGGGGAAATAACTAGGATAATGGGTTGAAATTAAGAGAGAGAAGATAAACATCAAAATAACTTCTCAGTGGAAAGACTGTAGAATAATCTAATACGGGAAGACGTGGAAGTCCAAACCAAACAAGCTGTAAATTCCTTCCCAGAGACTCTGCAGATATAAGCTTCAGAAACAATTAGCTTTAGAAACCCAATATTTCTAAGCAATAAGTATCAAAGCTTTCAGGGGAAGCCAGGTGTGAGAAGCCATTTAAAAGGGATGGTTTCCAGATAATTCAGTGACAACATTCTTGCTGCTCAAAAGCGTGTCAGGGAGGAGATGGAGAAGGCTCCAACTTGCAGCTTAGTGCATGAAGTGAGCAGGTKGGAAACCCCCAAAAGTGCAGTTTTGACAATGTGGTCACTATCATACTTGCTGGTGAATAGTTGTCTGGTTGAGATAGTTTGTCTAAATTTGCCTCCAGTCTGGAGTGACTGGAAATCAACACCAGATAATGGCTGCTTGCTAGAAGGTGTGACATGAGTTAATGCACTCAGTTGAATTTCTACTGGCTATTGGACATGTGCTCACTAGAAATGCTTTGAACAGCAGGATCAGCATTAAATTAACGTGCACACTGACAATCTTGCTAAAGAAATTCAGAAAGGGGTGGACACTAGTAATGAACTGCATCTTCACGTTTGGAGTGAAGTCATTAGMAAGGTAAACTTTATCTCATGAGTTCTGAATCTCATCTTCACTACCCTTTCACCCTGCTCCTCTGTGGGATTTCAGATTGCAAAGCAAATAGTTTAGCATATTTCCATGCTAGAAAAATCTGTAATTAAGGAAAAACTTGCATTACAGAAAATTTGTTTTCTATACACTATATTTTCTTAAATGACTCTTCTCAGGCTGTTTGATGAGCAGGACAGGCATAAGCAGTTTGTTGTATATGACCAAATAGATCTGGTTGTACAGAAGATAGTAATAGCTGCACTGAGTAAGGAAGCAGCATGGGAATCTCTTACAGGGTAGTGTTTGAAGGTCTGGCTGAGTAAAGCCACTTATGCCATTTCTAGTTTATTGTTGTTACACTTTGGTGTGGCTTTCCAGTAATTTATAGGGGTGTTTGTTGAGTTCATGAGCTCTTGAGACCTGCATCCAATAAAATAGTGATGTACTTTCTCTTGACTGAAGGCAGAGGCATATATCATTGCATGCAGTGGGTCTGATATCATTTTATGCCAGTTGGGGAAAAAGGCTGTGAGGCTCTAACTTAGTCAAAAGAAGTGGAAAAGTTAAAAAAAAAAAAAGAAAGTCAATAAAGGACACTGCAGTGTGAAGGGCACTTTTTTGTTTCTAGCTTCTTCAGCTTGACACATTAAGTTAGCAGACAAAGAATTTGGTAGGTTAATCTTATCCTTTTCTAGATCCCACATTAGTTTATGATCCCTTTCTGAGCTTGATATAAGGCCATGGAAGTTAATAAGCAGCTATTAGATTTACCATTATTTATACACACATATGTATTCCCATAATTTTTCATCTGTATTTTAACATTTCCAAGATGGAGAGTACTAATCCTTTATGTCCTTGCAGCGTTAACAACAATATCCTTTTAAATTTAATGAATATTAAAAAAAGTTTCCTCTACCTCTATCAAACAATAACTGATGGATAAGACTTGGTTGTACTGTGCAGAAGAGGAAAAAAAAAAAACAAACCTACAAAAGGGGTGAGATTAATTCTTAAAGTAAATTTTTTCTTTTTACCTACAGACCAGTCTAGACATTCCACAGTCAGTCGGCAGAACAATCCCATCATGTAGAAAACAACCAAAAAAGAGTACTGGTTTCTAGAGTGACTGTGTGCATCCGTATGAAGTAAATATAAAAGTCTCCTCCTYGCAAAAGACAAAGCCAGCAGTGCCTTTGTTGGCTTTCTCAGAAGTCTCAGCTCACTCCCACATCAAGGAAAAGGACCCAGAGGCCTCTCTGATGTCACATCACCTTGTGGCACAGCCCACAAGAGTGACTGAAAGACAATCTTCAGATGTAGCACGACGGGATCCCAGCTGAGAACAGCCCAGCTCGTGGCCTCACAGCTGCCAGGGCTGGGACAGAAGTGATGGGGCTTTGCACATCTGTGTGAAACACCAGCTGATTTCAGGGCAGCAAATATTTCTTTTGGACAGATATTCCCATTTACTTGCCCTTGGCCTGGGACACAGCAGTGGTGGGGCATCACTTGCTCACCAGCTTGGGCTCCTCCGTGGCATGGGCAGAATTTGGTGCTGGTGGGGGCACAGCCAAATCCCAGCAAGCTCAGTGTTGCTGGTGAGCAGTTCTGGCCACAGGCCACTTGAAGGGAGGAGGGGTTAGTGGAAACTTCTGTTTTGTTTGTTAAATTCAGCTTGGGATTTCCCCGTGACTGCTACCAGCGGAAAGTGTTAGCATATGAATTATTTAACATAAACTCAGGGACTGTAGTAAGTATTCTGACTGTCTGACTTCTGCAGAGATTTCTTTAGCTGACGGATCCTGCAGATGCATTTTCCAGTCCTGGATTGTACCTCAYGGTGGCCCCAAAAAGGCTTGAGCATAAAAGCAGGGGGACCTTAAGAGAAAAGGGCTCTTGTGTGGAGAAATCAGTTAGGATTTCAAGCTTATAATTCCTATTGTTAAATCAGTTTTAAGAAAGAATGAGATCATAATTCAAAAGAAAGGTCATCTTTGATCTGTCTCTATCTTCTTGCATTCTTTTTACTTGCTTTGCTCAGGAAAGGAATAAAACCCACATTATTACTCAGAGGTAAAGCCTTAAAGGGAGCAGAGGCTATTACGGATGCCCCWGCTGTATTTCCCCCCCTTTATCTGAAATCAGGGAGCCTTTCTATTAACAACAACAACAAACACTCCTAAGTACAAATAAATGTTGCCTTGAGGAACCTGCAAGACAGATGTGCAGATGGGAGAAAGGAAGCTGCTGCTGAGATGGGGAACTGAGGCGCAGCAAGGTTAAGTGGCTTTCTGGAGGTCGCTCTGGAAGCCCAAGATCGAGCTGGGAAGAGAACCAAACTCTTCTGAGTCATCATCCCCTGACAAGCCCATCCTTCTTCTTCTCCTACTAAATGGAACAATCCTGCATTGGTTGTGGTATAATGGTCTACATGACCGGGTAGGTCTTTTCCATTTCCAATGTCTATGATGAGAGTAATTCTGCTTAATGGGGATGCAGTCAGCTGGTGCCAATGGTTAAGTGTTGCTTAACCAGGTGTTAAATAGGTATGAAATTCCAAGCTCTGGGCTTTGAACGCAGAAGTTGCCAAATGAAAATGAAAATAAAATAAAATAAATAGCAAAAGGGAAGGAAAAAAAAAAGAAAGAGAGAGAGAGAGCAAAGGAAATGCCCTGGAGTATCAGATCCGTGTGTTTACATACATTCAGTTGTTTTCCTTCTACTCCCATATTTCCAAGGGGGTTTAAATAGCATGTTTACTTAATAAGGTTAACAGACTATAGAATACCCAGCTCTATTTAAGTACACTCCTCCTCCTCCTTTCTCTTTTTATTTTTTTTAAATGTATGCAATAACTGTTTTTTTTATCATCTGTCACTTTCTTTTGCAATGTCACCTTTAACTTGCTGCTGAAACCCACTGTTCTAGTGAGCTCTGCTTTTCCTGTGATGTGTTTGTTCAATGTGTATTAAGGGGAATAGCAATTGCATGCAGGCATCAGGCAGGTAACATTCTATGTCTTTGTCTTAAGTTATTTCCTTCACACTTTTTTTACTTAGAATTTTCTATAGAAAGTATATCTTATTTCTTTATACATGTTACTTTTATGCACTTTTTCATGTGATATAGTATTAGTGCCTCTTGATCCTYACCTTTTTTTTTCTCTGTTTAATGGGGGAATCTCACAAACTCCTTTCTGCTGAGGAATCTCAGACTGGTCCATTTCTCACATTTCTTCCCTTCAGTGCTTTAAAGTTTGACACATCTGAAATCCATAAATTATTTCACAGCCATCAGTGTTTCTTCCCAGGTTAAATTATTTAATGGCATTGTTTTATTGAAAGGTTCAGATTAGCTGCTGACACTTCTTGACAGGAAGAAACACATCCTTCCACAGAGATAAAACATATTTTTTATTTAAGAAAGGAGTAGGTAGGATTGGGTTCCTGTCTTCTTCTCACATGAGGAGGAGGAAATGAAGACATTTGGCCCTTTAAATGACAATGTGCCATGGAGACATGTAGCACTGTCTCTTATTCTCTTTCTTTTCYTTTTCCTCTTGAGAGCCTTATTTTAACATGCTCATTTAACTTCCTCCATCCTTCAGGTTCTAGTCTTAATCCCCAGCAGTAATTGCCCCATGGAGAGTGGAAGATTAAGGGATTGCAGCTCAAGAATGAAGATCCCGGCTTTGGTTTCAGTGGGTTTTTATGTGGCTGGAGCTGCCTTCCCAAGGATTTCCAAAGCCCYCTGTCCTCAGCCAAACCCATGCTGGAAGGGTTTCCTTCTGGGTCAGGACCAGAGCAACATCACACATCTGAATGGCATTCTGCTTTTCGTTGGCAAGCAGTAGTTTGACCCCAGGCTGCTCCAGGAATTTACTAGTGAAATGAAGAAGAGAAGAAAACAAACAAAAAAAAAAACCCGGCAAGAGACAACAAAACACAAAACTCTTATTAGCAGCACTGAGCCCACAGGCTCAATCACAAGAAAAATAAAGCACACACATGCAAACACACACTCATATATATGTATGCACCTCTGTATATGCAGAGCAAGAACTCATTTACATAAACAGAGGCATGCTAGTGTAGCAAACAGCACTCTTCTCCCTTGGTTTCAGCAGACCCTTTCTACCTTCGCTGTGCAAAATTCAACACTTCGCTGCAATGCTACAGAGAACAGCACAAGTCTTCCTCATCACAGTRTTATGAATTCAGTGTTCTTGTTGATTTTTTCAGAATTTACCTTGGAAGAACTGACTGAATTTGGGGATTTACCCCAAATTGTTTACAGAAGCACCAGAGCAGATACCCAAGGGATGTAAAAAGAGATGGTGAGGCTGTGTTCTGTCCCAGYGTGGCTGTGTGTCCTCATGGAGAGGAGTGTGCCAGGGTGGAAAAAGCTTTTGGGTTGTTTTGGGTCTCTGCAAAGGAGAGGGCAGCTGGTGTTCTATGCAGGACAGGAAAGTGGTGGTGGGAAAGGCACCACTGGCTGGTTCAGGCCTCTCTTTGGGATCCCAGCCTCATGGCACTTAGTTTGGTTTCCATCATTATTGAGTAGACAGGAGGAGGATCAGTAGTACAGTCCCCTGCCCTTGTGGTTTTCTGCAGCWTCTGCTGCACCTGGGACACTTTAAATTGCTGCCTTCTGCATGCATGGTTTACCCCTGCCCAAATAATTCTGCCCAAATTCTGTACAGAGCTGGCAGTACAAACTGTGATAAAGTTCATGGTGRTTTTGCAGCAAGTAAGCTGCTGCAAACCACCTCTTGCATAGAACTTCRGTGCTGAAATCCCCTGATCACCAAAACACAGAGAGGAAAATACATAAATGCATTAGTGACAGTCCTTTGGATTCCAGAATGTATGAAAAAAACAGCCTGAAACTATTCTCCACAATTTTCATCCTTTCTCTTGATCCAGGAGACATTTTGGTTGGTGAAAGGATCTTTCAGGTAGACGCTTCAATGTCATTTTTACTACAAGGTTTTTTTTTTCCTTTGCAAAAATTTGTGCAASAGCCTGGGAAAGAGTTTTATTTGAGCATCCATAAAATTTCTTTGTCCCTTAGTTTGTGGAGYATTTTGTGAGGGGAAAGGGGTTGTTTTTGATGCTTTTTAAATTAAGAAATAAAAGAAAGAAGAAAAAAAGAAGATAGTTTGTTTTTGAGGCTTCTGGWAGATGGAGACAAGTTTCCTCTCTGCCTGAAAAATGCAAAGGCTTGATGCTGTGTGCTCTATTTGTGTGAAAGAGCTACATTCTGGTGGAGCCAGTGCCAGACCCATTTTCTTTTCCTACGAGCCTTGTGAGAAATTCTGCCCTTAACCAAAATAAGCCTTCTTCCCTCATCATATTTTCATTGTTTACCTGAAATAGTCCCAGTGCTGGCATAGGAAGAAAAGGGATCCCTGGGTAATGGTCCA
Source organism: Cardinalis cardinalis (assembly GCA_014549065.1). Taxonomy (NCBI): domain Eukaryota; kingdom Metazoa; phylum Chordata; class Aves; order Passeriformes; family Cardinalidae; genus Cardinalis; species Cardinalis cardinalis. The sequence continues at coordinate 1,115,583 of JACDOX010000186.1, read as the reverse complement.
GCCCTACAAGGAGCCAAACTCCCTGTTCTCCTTCTGAGAGAAGAGGATGAAGCTGCAGCCGAGCACAGTGTCTGGGGTACATGGTGCCCCACAGGATGTGTCCCCAAGAAGAAAATWAGGGAAATGAAAGAGGTGGAAAAGGATGCTAAAGCTGCTGTCTCATTCTCCACTGATTATGCCTGTTCTCTCCCCAATCTGAAAGGAAAACATCTATATTTCTGTAGGACAGCTTAATGCATCCGTGATCRGATAATGTGCATTACAGCCTTCTTTGCTATTCTCAGAAGAGTGCTCTAATGCCCTGCTTATACGTAGGACACACACATCTGTGAGGAAAAATACTGTGTCCTTCGGTTTCATCTCAGATTTGTCCGAAAAGTAACTCTGTGCTTGCAGCCTGCCTCGCAGGAGCACGGGAGGGAAAAAAGCAGCAGAACCCACGTCTCTCTGKTTTTTAGGTTAAAAATGACATTAATATGGCAAAGCTTCTTTCAGGACTTCATCATTTCCACCAGCGGAAACGAGACGAAGGCCCCAATCACATATGTGCTCAGACATGCAGAAGCAAATGCCAAAATGAATTAACTGGAATAGCTCTATTAATTTATGCCTCAGCAGTAATGACCTTAAGACACAGAAGAATTATATATTAATTTGTTTCTAGTGTATAACACTGCTAAGTTAACACATTTAGGAGAACACACTTCCCTCACCTCCTGCTGCGGAGGTAAATGAGGCAGTGTCTGATGGTGACAAACCAGACCAGCATTCCACTAGATGGCAGCTGGTGCCTGCACAACCTCCAGGCATATTTTGGTGCAGCAAATACTTCTTTTTTTTTTTTTTTTTTTTTTTTTTTTCAGCGCTAATCATCTCACAAGCTGGAAAATGGGCCATTTCTCTCCTCCCTCTCCCCCTCTTTGTTGCTCAGTTATTGGGGAGGAATGGGAGAGAGTAAGGGGAGTGGGGGGGATCACTTGACCGGCACGGTTTTGTATCAGTCCTCCATCTGCTATGGAGCTGGCCTGATTTTTTTTAAGCCAACATTCCCTCTGTGCATGCAATGGAAGAGATAAGACCGTGTGTGTGAGTGTGTGTCTTTGTGGGTGGATGTGGTCAGGGGAGAGAGAGGGGCTGGTGCTGAGAAGTTTTTCCAGAGGGTTTTGCAGCAGGGGTGGGCAGCAGGCTGAGCTCCCTGGGGAGGAAGGGTGAAGGGCTGGGGCCAGTGAGGGAAGGCCGAGGGGTGAGATGGGGAGGAACATTCCTGCACAACACCCTGACATCTGCATCAGCCTGGGGGAGGCCAGAGCCACAGCCAGGGAGCTGAGTGTCCCAAAGTTTGAGATCACACAGTGAGGAACACAGAAACAGGCTTGTGGGAACACAGAGTCAGAGAATGGATTGAGTTGGAAGGGACCTTAAAGATCATCTCATCATCCTGTTTCACCCCCCTGCCATGGACAGAGACACTAGACCAGGTTGCTCAAAGTTCCATCCAGGCTGTCACACATAAACCTGCCTTGTACAAAGGTGCTGTCCTCAAGCTTTCTCCCTCTTCTGGCCAGGAAATGGTGGGGAAGCAAAGCAACAAAATTGATATGGAATTTGCTGCTTTTCAGGCCGCTATGAGGCATTCTAAACACTTTTCCTCTTCTGCTCAGGCTACATTCCCAGTCCAAAATAGCAGTTGTTTCTGCAGAACTTTCCACTTGAGACTCTGTAGCTTTCAATAGTACCTAAGCAGCTTTCTGAATGCTTTCCAGCTTGTGCAGAGGGAAACTGAGGCACAAACCAATGCTTTGCCCAGTGATGATATACATTTTCTTGTTTTTCTCCCTTCTGTATGATGGGCATTGCAGCAGRCTGAGGTGGTGAGGTCCCTGCTACTGCAGCCTGGAGAGGGTGACACAGGACAAGGCTGTGAGGCTCCCTTGAGGCAAAATCTCATGTGGGGAGAAGGTAGACAAACATGCCATTTAGATTTCTCTGTTACAAGAGATATGGAAGGCTAATTTTCCCTTCTCTGAGAAGCAGGTTGCAATCAGCAGGTTTTGTTCTGAGTTGGTTTTATCTCCAGCCTCCTCTCCCCTCCTCAGCCCCCCAGCCATGCTGGTTTCTCCCTCTCTCTCCAGACCTGCTGCTGCACTGCCAGCACTGGCCCTTTCTCCCCTGTTCTGCTGCCCCTCTGCAGCAGCTTTTCAGCTCACAGATTGTCTCAGTTCCACTCCTTACCTCCTTCTCCTCCTCTTCTTCCTTCAAAACAGAAAGCAATGACCAGACCCCAATGGCAGCATCTCTGCAGCTTCAGGGTGTCTCCAGCTCTTTGGCTGCTTCCAAAAAGTTCGATGCATCAGGCAGGAGATGCTGCAACATGCCAAATCTCCTCTGACTAATTTTGCCTTGCCTTTCCCAATTCTTCCCTCGTCTCCTGCCGTTTGTAGTTGAGTGCCTTCCACTCGGTCCCAAGACAGCTGATTTCCTCCCTCGGGGCATTGCCAGCTGCCATATATGAGTTTCTCCTATAGAGATTGAATGAAAACATATACTGTGCTGGAGTGCTAACTTGTAATGCAGCTATCAGCAGAAGTACATATCACTCTGGGTGGCATTAGTCAATTATGACAGAAAGCCCATTGGCGACACAAGTCAATTGATAATAAAGCATAATCTCTCTTCCCCCCGTCACATATTTACCAGCCATGAACTACTGTAGCATATTTCCTATTCACAGATGAATGCTCCAGCCGCTCAGATGGGTATTTTTCAGAGCTGAACGCAATCTAGAGGGTTAATGGCTCCAGTGCAGTTGTCTGAGGATAAAGCCACTGCAGGTGCACAGCTAAACGGGGAGTTAATTGGGTAGCAGGTGAACATAAACAGAGAGCACAGAGGGTGTGGAAAAGGCTTCAGTGAGGAGGAAGGACTGGTGGGAATGCAGAGCTGTAGAGCCCCAAAATAAAGACGTATCGAACTTTCCTTCCCTGTGCCGCAGTCTTTGTTGCACAGAGCCTCTGCTTTGTGTGGTTTTGCTTGRCTCTCCAAAATGCTGCTGCTCTTGCTGTCATGTTCCCAGCCTGGGATGCAGGCAGGAAGCATCCCAGCAGCTGCACCCCAGCTCATCTCGTGCCATGGGGGCAGCACGGAGGGGAGGAAGGGTCCCTGAGATGGTGCAGATCGGCTGCTGTGGGGAGGCAGAGCCTGAGAMTACTCCACTTGTTTCAGGGCATAAAACTGGAGCCTGGGAGATGGAAATGGGGGAAAARAGGAGCTTAATCAGGCAGCTGGAAACATCCAACCCTGTCTGTCTTAGCTGGACAGGGCAGTGAGCTGTGAGCCAGGCAGGGATGGGAGCAGTGAGGCACAGAAAGGTGAGCAGGCAAAGCAAAGTGCGGGGAAGGACAGCTGAGAGAAACCACATCCAGCAGGCACCAGGACCCTGAAAGTGCCAAAATAAAGCAAAACAGGAGTACAGGTGCTGCAGCCTTAGGAGATCAGCCAGCAGAATGGGGTCTCAATCRTCCCTGGTGAGGGCAGTGAACTCCCAGAGCAAGGTCAGACCAGGGGTGACACCACCAGCTAGATCTGGGTCGTCCATCACAAGCCATGTCCAAAGTGAGACACTGCAGAGAGTCTCACCTGTTTCTTGGACCCATCAGCTCCACATTCTTGTGTAAAGGAGAGTTCTGTCCCCATCAGCTGTGCTGTAGGGCGGCAGTGCCTATTGGAAGGGCCAGCTGACCCCCCAGACAGCCATCTGAGCAAACCTCCACAGTGACCTCAAAGGCCATCTGACACCCCCACTCTGAGCTTTCTATGACTTTGATGCTTCACCGCTGCACCTTGTTTTCCCAAAGCTTGTGACAGGGAGCAGCATGAGCAGGCACTGCTAGGCAGGGCTGTGCTGGTGGGGTGGCTGCTGCGCTGTTATTTAAAGCTAGCTGAGACAAAGTAATCCTGCTTCCAATTTTGTTTCCCGTGTCCTTAAATCAACTGCTCCAGACAGGTCAGTTGTTTTTAATCAGAAAAAAAAAAARRMC
>JACDOX010000186.1:1037819-1111540 GCA_014549065.1 Cardinalis cardinalis | reverse complement strand
GRWTTTWAAWTTTTTTTCTTTTCTTTGAAAATCAGACCTGAATTCTTTTAATTGGCACAGCCCYTGGCTCTTGTGAGAGCACACTGTGGCTGTGGTCTTTCATGCTGTGCTCCCTCAGAGTCGCCCAGCTGATGGTGGGGCACAGGSCAGGCTGTGTCCTCATCCTGCCCCACTCTGCTCCACTGGCAGCCTGTCATGCTCCCTTTAGAAGGTCCAGGGACCTCCCTTGCAGAGGGACCTTCATCCTTGTGTGGGATGGAGCAGAGCAAGGGGTGCTCCCAGGGACAGCCAGGCTCTCCCAGCTCCAGAGGCGAGGCAGCAGCAGGGCCACCTTCATGGTTGAGTTCCCCCTCGCAGCCTGTGCTTTATCTGGATATTGATAACCCGAATAGCTCTCCTAATCAGCCGGTAATGGATTCCACCGGGAGTACCTTATTTATCTACCACCTCTCCCAACTTCAGTCCTCTGTCTCCTTGCCACTGCTGGCCAGCCCCCTGCACTGGGCAGGCGCCTCTCATTTGTCAGAGCAGGGCAGTGTTCTTCTGCCACCAGCTCCTCTGTGGCAGCACATCCTCTCCCAGACACTTCAAGGCAGATGAGGTGTTTTCAGCCAGATGAGATGGGGGATTTGGTTCTGTTCTCACCTAATGGGGCTGCATTAAGGAGAACAAACACATCTGTTCTTCACCCTCCCTTCTGGCCACACCGTGCTGTGGCAGCCTCCATGAGCAGTGGGAGGGCACAGATCTCTTTGTCTTCATGCCTGCATGTACCTGCAGATCTGTGCATATGTGTGGGCTCTCYTATTCATGTGTTTTTCCTAAAATTTGGCAACATATTTTTCCTTTCATCGCCCAGCCCACGAGTCACTCCATACTCCTCCGTGAGTGAACCTTCAAGTGTGACACGGTCCGGTGTATCCTAAGGTCTGTGCAGTGACCACATTAAGTCTGGAAATATTGTCTTTTATATGGCTTTTTAGACCTGAAAAACTCAGTCAGTGTCTGTACTGGCTCTCATGTGTGACATAGAAATGCTCCCTTTTATTTTCTTTCTGTTGTTTCTAGGTACTCTTGTAGCGAAAGGGAGCTTGGCCACTGCCTTCAGTAGGAGYAGAATTTTGCCCTACAGGCAGTAGACAGTGTCTGGTGCTTCCCYGTCCAAAGGCCAGGTGCAAAAGCAATTCCTGGTCTGGGATGTGTCTGCTCTCTAGAAGCACACAGGCTGGCTGTAGACACCTACATTAAGCCAATGRCTTCTGACACTCAAATACCAGCATGAAGAAGGGAGATAAAGGATGTTTCACAATTCATCTTTTGTTTTCTTATTTTCTTTCATTTTTTCTTTTTGCTCCAGTCAAAACCTGTATATCAGCAAAAGATTCAATGTGGCACAAGAGCAGCTCGCTACCTTACTGCCTCCAAAAGTTCTTTTGTGTTGGGAAATAACTTCTCTAGGAGTGCTGAAGCATGCATATGGAAATCACCTTGTCACACCCAGGAGCACTTGCCCTCCTAATCCTTTCTTACAATCCAGGAAACTGAGGCACAGACAAGCAAAAAACTTCAGCCACCATCACACACCTGGACCCAGCAGGACTTTTTTTTCCTTACCTTGGAAACACAGACTGGCTTACCTGGAACGGATGGAGTTATGTGACTGTAAAATTGCTGTGAATGAGGACGAGTCTGGGCTCCAGGAGTCCTGCCTCCCAAATCCCTGTTCTAAATACCACATTGTCATAAAAAGCTGACTTTAAAAATAGCGTGCACAACTTTGTGCATGGAGAAGCCAGCAATTTACACAGCTGAGCAAATCACAGAAAACTCTAAACAGGGAGTAGAAAAATATTTACACTTCCAAGGCCTGAGTGTAAATTGAAGAAGTACATCCCATTAATGGGAGTTTATGCACATTGATACATTTCATTTTTTCCCTGAAATGCTGAAAATTAAACACTGAGACATAAATGTACCAGGAGTTGATCAGTGTTGCTGCTTCTGCACCTGCCTGCCAGATGACAGTCAGGTGAAGATGTGAAATATAATTTGTGCATTGCTTTGGCACAGGGAAGGATAGAAGGTTGTCGGGGTGGTCCTTGGCCCTGCTTTGTTATTTTGCCCAGTTCTCTGTGGTGGAGTTACCCCTGATTCCTATTAGTGTAAAGGAAGACATAGCTGGACTTCCCAGATCCTCCACTCATGCAAATCCGCTGGTTTAATTTGCATCAGATAAGAATCTCTTCTAATACCTTTAAAAGTCAAGTGTGAGGTATAGGGAGAAGAGGACATGTGCTACCAGTCAGCTGAACACTGCTTCTGGTTATTCCTACAGTCCCAAAGGTGGCTCATGTCTCCCTGCTCACAATCCCTGTGCCCACCAGTGACCCTGACAGAAATTAAATATGGGCTGGGAAAAATCAGCAGTGATGACAAATATGCCCAGAAAAAACAAGTGGTGCTTATCAGAGCAGGTATTGCAAAAGCTGACATTCAAGTTGGATTTGGAGTCTGCCTAAGAAAAGCTACCCTTTGGATTTCTTCTCAAGGAAGAAATAGATTTCCAGCCTCTGTTTAATTTTCCTATCTTGTTTGTACCTTCCTTATATACAAATGTAAGCTGCAGCTGCTATAGCTTCTTCTGTGTATGTACATAAGTTTGCTGTATCTACTGAGGGAAGGCCTGGAGAGTTGCCCCAGTTTATAAAAATCTCATTTCCCATTTGGGATGGATGGAGCCCATTCTTGTAGTAGTATTTTGGTTGCTGTTTACAGAGTATTGGTGTTTTCAGAGACATTTCTGTTAGCTTAGCTTTTGTTGAGATCATTTTCTTGGTAAGTTTTACTTTAGGAAATCACTTTTTCAGTCACTGATCATCCAAGGTGATAGTTAATGCTGAACCAAGGCATTAGAAAGCTATTTGGATGTCCTTCTTTCTCCATATTAATTTTATCCTGAAAAGACTTAAATAATTGCCTTTTTTCTGGGACGCTTCCACCAAAATGCTGGGGAATTTCACAGAAAAGAGCAGCAGCCTATATGTAGAGAAATTGCCTGGGGGAGGGCCCATGCTGCTCCAAAATGTTGGGGTTACCTCCTCATTTATCAACATGGGGTTGGAGATTTAGGAAATGGGATGTCTCAGGAGGGGATTGGAAAGTGGGGAAGACTTTGGTTTATGCTGGGATTGGAACAGGGGAAGGAGAAGGCAAGAAAAGCCACAAAAGAAGGGGACTAGAGTGGCAGTGAGCTGGCACTGAGCTGGAAGTGACAGGTGACAACAGGAGCAGCTCCAGTTCATTAAGACAGTCTTTAAAATGTTTGCTGGCTGAAGACTCCATGTGACAGGCTGGGGAGTGATTGACACCAATCAAGTCCTCACCTTTTGCAAGARAAGGTGTCTGGTATGGCCAAAGTGTTAAATCCCCAGCAACATCCCTGACCATRGTGTCACAGCAGTCAGAGGCAGGGCCAAGCTGAAGGGTGCAGACAGATCCTATCCTGTAAGTTTGATTTAAAACATCAAGAATTCATCACAGTTGGCTCACCAGTTCGGTTCTGTAGGTGAAGCAGGATTTAAGGCTTGATCAATACTTCTGCAGACGACCTTACTGCTGAGGGTGGGGAGAGGTAATGGGGCTGGAGTAACAGCAAGAACTAATGAAAGAGCTAAAGAAGCTGCCCTTCTACCTTAGAGGGGAGAGAGGGGCTTTTTAGGCCTTGCCCTTCACTCTAATCTTGTCCCCTGTCCCTTCAGGCCCTATAATTGATCATTTAAGGACAGAGGTCAAAGTGTCAATACAATTAGGTAGCTGCTCTTGGTTATATGCACATGACATCTAGAAAATGGTATGTGACAGGAGTCAGGAGAAGGAGGACAAAAAGAAAAAAAAAAGAATAAAAATTMGTGGGTTTGCAGTTAGAGGATGTGTTTTGGGGGGACCAGGAAATTGCTAGGTCTGGTGTAAATGAAATGCAAGASTAAACTATGAGGGTACTTCTTTCTTTTATGTGATTGTGTTGAAATGCACCATCTCCTGGACATTTCTATTTAGCCTGGTTGCTGTTATTGGTGTTGGCAGCTTGGGAGAGACAAACAGTTCTTTTTTCTTCTTCCTCCTAACAATTTTTAACCTAGCTGTTGTTAAAGATTCATCATGCTTAAAAACACCCAATGCTGACTTCTCATTACTCCCTACCTAAAAACACTGCAGAATCCTCTTAACAGTTATTTATTATGCTCATCTTGTAGATTGCTTTCTGGGACATAGCGAGGTTGTGGCAAAGATTTCAGTTCTGTCTTTATGCAGGAGAGCCAGGACTGCTTTCCTCCTCAATTCCTGTGGAGTGAGGATTTGGAGGCAGAGGAGTGAAATGGGATGCATACCCACGAGTGAGGGAGAAAAGGTGAGAGGTGAGAGAACCTCAGCAAGGTCCTGCGGACTCTCTGGGAGCACCAAATAAACCCCAACTCACATGCCTTGYTTCATGGGTGTGGGTGAAGGTTAATTTCAGCAAAAGGTCTTAAAGAGAAGGGAAATTTAAGTTAAATCCTTGCTAGAACCAGTGCAAATTTGATGAAGGATTAAAATTCAGGAAGGGTTAAACAGTGTGTTAGGTGGTTGCTCCTGCCTAGCTGTGGTGCACTGATCACATTTCCCTTCCCATCTCTAAGTGGATCACAGGGTTTGTTCTAAACATGCTGCAAGATCTCAGTATAAAATGTGCTATATAACAACTCAGTATAATTGCCCAAGGWTGAATGTTGTGCTAGCACAGTGTCCAGAAAAATATTTTCCTCCATAGAGGAGGTATCTGTATGTCATGCCAAGAAACGTGGATGGGCCAGTACAGGCTGGAAGTTTCTCCAGACTTTCTGCAGGAAGGCAGAGGCTATCTGTCAGCACAGACACAAAATGAAACAAACAAACAAATGGAAAAATATTTAGATGAAAAGCCCTTTAACACACTAAACAGAATGCCTGGAGGAGAGTGTTCCTCTTCATCATTTAATCACACACAGACCTAAGCCAGAAGTTTGCTGGAATTTGACATACRAGGCTGAAGGCTGGTGGGGCTCTGAGGCACTCATGAGCTCTCGCTGTGGTCTCTGGGAAGGATCAGCTGTCAAAAAGCATCTCTGTTGTTTCAGACCTGTTGCCCATGAACTCCACTTAGGCTTTTCATTTCCTGGTGGAAGACAATAAAAACCTCTTACAAAGACAGCCAAAATTGCTAGAGAATCTTCTTTTCAAAAGCAAAACCTGGAAGTTTAGCCTTTGGGAAATTTGTTTTCTATTGAGATGTAATTTGTGGAGTTTTTAAAGAGCAACTTTGGATTTTGAGGTTTAAGAGGATTTGAAGAAAGGCAACAAAGTATAAATCATAGAGATGAAACTTTTTTCCCCCTAAATGTTCGTCTTGACATGTTTTTGAATGTCATAAGGAATGTGTTTCTGCCTGAAAACTAGTGTTTGTCAGTACACAGTATTCCTTTGCTCCTTGGAAATACGAGCAAGAGATTAAAATTCAGATCTGTAGAAAGCACCAGAGTACATCTYTGAGGCCAGCAACAGCTCCTTTTATCTGATGGCAGCACGGTCCATAGGATAGATGCTTGAGGCTTCTCATYCTGTCCAGAAAAGGCAGAAATGGAGACTTTCTCTAGCCAGTTTAGGATGTGATACTCAGAGCACCCTTCCCTTCCAGGTGCTCGATCCACCTTCACTGCGTTGGAAAAGGTCTGTGATATTTACTGCTCCTACAGATCAGACACAAAAGAATGCCAGAGTTCTGTGSGAACTTGGAAGTGAAAATTGAGCAGCTGCCCTAGAGAAAGGGGTCTTTKGATAAACACTCCCTCCCAGAGCTTCTGTCTACAAATATTTGGATTTTCCTCCCTTGATTTCCATTTTCTTTAAGGGTAGTTGTCAGCAGGGATTAGGGCACTCCAGAGTTAGTGTGGGTGATACATGACGTGGCTCTAGACCCAAGCAGGAGCTCATGGCAGAGGGCAAAGTCTTCCTCCTCCCACAGCCATCTTTCTGAGGAGGGCACTGCAGATGTTTGTGGTGTTTTACGTGCTTAGCCAAGCTCCTTCTCTCATTTCCATCAACAGGAGCTGACATGAGGATCAGGCCTTTGTTTAATTCCCTTCCCATATTGATAGAGAGGCATGTCTGCGTGCACACCACARCCCATGAGTGCGTCGCTGTCCCTCGAGGAAAGAGACTCATTGAATAATCCTTTTTGTTTAGTATTATTAAGTGGACCATGGCCCCAATTTTGCTTGTTTTGCTGCTATTCCTTCGGGACGAGAGAGGTGGCCTTGTTCACACCACTGACTTTCAACATGGTGAGCAAGATTTAAAGAAATATAAGCCCCTTCGAGAGAGGAAGGGTTGCACAGCAGAGCTGAATAATGGGCTTTAATAGGCAAACCAAACAGTTAAATAAAAGATGCACACGGCATGCTAAAACTTAAGGAATGCATATTCAATGCAATGCATTATTAAATACAACGGTGAACATATGGGTGCCTACAATTAATGTATATAAATAGCTGATAAAATTGCTCAGTATTAGAAAGCTAGCGGCAAAAATGACCTCATATGTCAAGCAGACAAGCAGGCAGTTACCATTTTCTTTGTACACCTTACAGATGATAAATTAGTTTTATGGTCTGCATGGGGCCCTTATCACATTACAGCACCAAGTGTTTGATAAAGAAAAAAAATGCCTCAGCTAAAAATCGAACTGAAATTTGGAGTCCCCGTAGACCTCATTTTTTTAACGTAAAGAATTTTAACCAACTTCCTTTTGGAAAGATTTATTGCTCTAAAGAGAAATGTGTATCTCTATCCTATGTGCTTTTATTACAACTTCTTCTCTTCCCTTCTTCTTTTTTTTTTTTTCCTCCCCCTGACATTAGATATAATATAAGACTGCTGTAACAGATTCATTATTGATTGGGGGATTTAGTGGTTACAGCATAGGGATGGGGCAAGCAGGACTCCTGGCTTCTGCTTCTGCCTTACTTTACTGACCTTGGGTGAGCTGTTTCAGCACCCTGAGACTCAGTTTCTCCATCTCAAAACCAGGAAAGTCTTCATTGTTAGGCAGAACTATTCACTGTGCCCAGAAATCCCAGAGGAAATCCAGGCACTGRGCTTGTCAGGCAGCCAGTGGTGAGGAGGGATTCTGCAGTGGAGGCTGTGCCCTGGGACACATGGTGCTGCAGCTCAGAAATTAGTTTCCTCCTTTACAAAGGGAAAGGGATGAAGAGATGAATTTGCCAAGACATCCCACAGTTTTGCCTCTGCTARCCCTCTACTTTTGACTGACCTTTTCTTGCTTTCATCAATCTCTGCTCTGCTGGCACATGAGGGTACCTTATGGGCGTATCTTCCAAACCTTGTATCCCTTTTCCAGAGCTAAAAAAAGGTTTTTTGAGATCCAGTGAGGGAGCTGGGAAGCACTCATGAGCCTGTTGCTGCGCCCAGAGGCTGGTATGAGGGGTGGGGATGCAACCACACTGTCTTGATGCACACTGCATGAGGTGCAGCAGTTTTTAGAYGAAGCAAAGCAATGTCAGAGCCAGCCCATGGCTCCTTCTCCTCCTGGTCTGGAAAAAAGGCTCTTTGCAGAGGTGGTCTTCAGTAAGTACCAGTTTCCCAACTTTGACCAGTTATTTTGAGTTATTCAATGAAATTCACTCCAGTTGRAATTCCATAAAAAACAATCTTTTTTTTTTTTCCTTCACTCAAGCTGGTGTTTTATCTGGTAAGGAGATACTAGGCAGAATTCTTCTCACTGTAAGGGGGCTGAGGCCCTGACACAGGTTGCCCAGAGAAGCTGTGTCTGCCYCATCCACCCTGGAAGGTCCAAGGCAATGCTGGATGTGTCTGGGAGCAAACTGGGCTATTGGAAAGTGTCCCTGCCCATGGCAGGGAGTTGCAACTGATAATTTTTAAGGTCCCTTCCAATCCAAACCATTCTGGGATTCTGTTCYTGGCAATTAGTAACACTATGCAGACTTTTGGTCAAATATTCTGTGGCTAAGTTTAGTTATTGATGTTTGTCTCTGTTTTTCTGAATCTTCCCCCACCAATGTAAATAATTAGCTACTTGCAACACAGTTTTTTAGGATAATTTTGSATGGGAAAACACTGCTCACATTTAATCACTTGCTGAAATCACTAAGACATTAAAATTTAAGCTTGTGCTTAAAAGTGAGCACAGAGTTAAACACCTTTATGAATTTAATTAACACATTCTTGCCATGCAATGAAATTGAAAATACCTTTGGAAGTCCCTCTATAAAAATGAGTAATGTTGTATTTTCTCACTGACAAATCTCCACTAAAATGCCATACAATGAAAGGAGAATTTATAGCTGTAAACACGGCTTGCAAGGAGGGAGGCAACCTCCAGAATTTAGCAATCACATTTGTTAAGGTTTCTCTAAAGCCTAAACTCCCAATTAACAAGCAAATCATCATCAGACAGTCAGTGAATGGCAAATTCATTCTATTCAACATCTTTTCAGAAGTAGATTTTGTGCACTTATCTCCATGAAAACCCAGCAGGAAAGTTTTCCATGAGAATGATCCTACATCTGCCTGGTTTTAATGACTGTAATGGCAAGCAATATTCTACAATTACTTTGGTGATCTCATTTCAAGCATGCAAATCATATTATTTAAGAGCCCAGCAAAAGTCATTTATTTCTTGGAACTGCCAGCTAACTTTGGTGGGGTGAGGAAACGCTGCACTTGGAATTAAAAGCCCTGATGTCTWGTAACCTTCCACGGTGGAGTTATAAAATTTATCCAACAAGGTCAGGCAAGAAATCCTGAAAATGTGTCAGAGAGACAGAGAGAGAAGAGTGGGGGGGAGCCACCACCCTGTATTGTTCATTACCAACAGGAAAAAAAAAAAGTGAACAGAAAGTAATCCCAGAAAGATTTCTGGAAAACAAGATCCTTTCATTGTYGTTGTGACCATTCTGTAAAGGTGATGGATATCTTTTCTGGGTTTGTTGTAGACAAAGACAATAATTTTTTTCATCCTGGATTATTTGGGTGTATATATCCAGTTGCAGTTTTGCTAACTCCTACATCAAGATGTGGAAAATATCTTAAAGTCTATTTCCTGTTGATACAGCGGTCTGTCTTTACTATCCTCTTTTTTCTTTTTATGGGATGGCAAAGTCAGGCTTACTAGGCTAAAGCTGTCAATAAATTTTGAGACCATAAAGAAAATATAATTGCCTTTACACAGTCAATTTTCAKCTTATGCTTTTTTTATTAATTTTGTTTCAATGTTTGTCTCTTTGCTTGTTTGTCAATTTAACCCACATGGAGACTCAGTGAGTGGTGTGACAACATAGATGTGACAAGAACAATTAACCAGGTATGTGATACCACTTCACCTCAGGTTGCCAATCCTGTATTAGCCTGATGAAACCTGCCAAGAAAACCAAACCAAACCAAACCAAACCAAACCAAACCATACCAAGCCAAACCAAATGACACCAAACCACAAACAACAGACAAACAAACAAACAAAAGCCATAAAAAACCAGCTAACCGAAAACCCCCAAAATAAACAAAACAAAAAAAAAAGCCCAAACAAACCCCCCCCAAAACAAACAAAAAAACCCCAGACTACCTTCTAATTGTAGTGCTGTTTATTTTCTTTTGGAAATAAACCTTGGTCACATTCTTTATTCTTCTGTTCCTATTTTCCAGCTTGTTCCAGCTGCTTAAGGTAGATGTGAGCAGGCCATGGGGGAGGCAAAACTTCTTTCTGCAGTGCCTCATATCAAAGCTTTGAAGATTTATCCCATACCCATGTCTCAGCTATCTCATTTTATCACAGTTACAAAGGGGAAAGATTTTGTGGAAATTGATTATTAGTTTCACAAGAGACAGTTGATTTAAAAATGGCTATCCAGACTGCTGAGCAGAATTTCTCCATGTGGGAGGAGATGTACTCCTTAACAGGAGGTTAAGAAAGAGATGTGAGTGCCTTAGAAAAGCAAAGGGAAGGTTCCTCCCTGTCATCTTCTTTCTTGAGCCTCATCCTTTCATCCTTTGCCAGCAGCCTTCCTTCCTCTGCAAGATTTCAGGGTGAGCAGTCCTCGGGTGATGAGCTGCTGGAAATGCACCAGGGAATTTTGTGTATGAAAGTGCTGAAGCTTCACACAGACACCTTTCCTTCCCTGTTTGGTCTTTCACTGGTCAAAATGAACAATATTAATTCTGTTCTCACTCACAAAGATATTAAATCAAAATAAACCTGAAACTTCTCCACTGAAGTGTGCCAGACTGTTACACCAAATACCCACTCATTCAGCATATTTAGAGTAACAAGTTTGTAGCCTTCAGTTGTAGATCTCCATCCACAAGATATTCTGTCTTCTTAGTCACTGAAATCAGTGGGGCTTAAGCTCTTTGAAATTTTTATAGGTCTGAGACATTTACTGGTGAATTATATTGCAGAGTTATTTAATGTCTGAGCAGAAGTGATTAAAATACTACATCACTTACAGAGCTTTGGTTCTGTGTTATTCATGCCCATGCTGGAGTCTCTAAGTCTGCTTGCCAGTTCACTCATCTTAGCTTGGCCACTGTGCTTCAATGACTCTGTTTCAGTCAKGTGAGTGACCTTGGTTTTGGTTGTATTGAGGGCTACATGGTTTTGGGGAAAAGTGCTGTCCTTTATTATGTACATAATAGTAACCAAGATTTTTCAGAAACAAATTAAGGACACAAATCTTACCCTCAAGAGTTTATGATTTGAATGGATCTATAACATGATGAATGAACACAATAGAAGCAGAAGGAGTAAAGAAAAATATAGGGTCAAGCATCACTAGAAAAATCTGTGTTGTTTCATTGATGAATTACACATACATTTACTGGCTCTATTTCGAGTGTTATGGAGTGTAATTGGTATTGTATGTACATATACATGAAAGATGACCCACTGATAAGATTGCTAGAAATCAGCTGCTGCTGCTGCTAATGCAGCAAATCTGTTATGTGGTATATATATTTTTATATATATATTATTAAATCCATAAAATCATTTATTATTTTTTTTCTAAAGATACAGTCCTCTGAGTGACTGGCATTTGGCATGCTCTCAGCAGCATCTTGGATGACACAGCACACCTGGCTTTTCAAGGAATGGGAATGCCAAGGTTTTAACACAAAAATTACTTCTGCCCAGTGTGAATCAATAACTCCATTCTTTCATTAGTCACTCACACTTTGAGCCCATGACACTTGGTCTGCTTGACCTTATTTATCCCACCATGGAGTTCATGGTAAAGAAAGCCATTGACAATCAAACAGCATCAATAACTGTGATCCCTGCATCTTCCAACCCAGAAAGATATACCCTAAATTATGATTTCAGATAGTGTTGTTAACCCTAGACTGGTTTTGATTACCAACTTTATAGGCGATAATTATTAACTATAAGTTTTTCTTGATTGGAAGGGCTTWGGAAATGTCTCTAAGATCCTAGGCACATCCTAGGAAGAAGAGAAGTCAGAGTCACAAAATCATATCCTGTTAAGGGTTGGAAWTGACCTTAAAGGTCATCCAGTCCCAGCCCCATCTGCCAAGGGCAGGAACACCTTCCACGAGATCAGGTTGCTCAGGGCCTTTTTCAGCCTGGCTCTGAGCACCACCAGGGCTGGGCTATCCACAGCCTCCCTGGGCARCCTGTTCCAGAGTCCCACCACACCCACAATGAAAAATTTGTTCCTAACAGGTAACCTAATTTTCCCGTGTTTCAATTTTTACCCACTACCCCTTGTTCTATCAATCAGTTCCACACTGAGAGCTCCTCTCTGGGCCATCTTTGGRTACTGTAAAGACTTTTTCCCCCTCTTCTCAGGATATCTCCATTTATCCTCTTAGTACTTGCAGGGTGCTTTTTCCAGAGCAATGCCAACAAAGTGTACCTTGTACCAGGTCCCAGTGAGGAAATACAGGATTATGGGGAAATGACTGGGTTGCTGCTGAGTTAATGTGGCTGCAGTATGGCAGGAAACAGCAAAAGGGTGTCAGTGTGTGAAAATATGTGCTTAATGAGATTTTTAACTCAACACATTGAGTGATTTGTTTAAGTATTAGGAAAGTGAACAATTAGACGGATAAAAAGTTTTACATAGATAATTTTTGTTTCTACTGTTGTTTTTTCCCCAGGCTGTCAGTAATGATTCTTGGTCCAGAATAAACCTATACTGGAGCCAGTTGCTGTCAAGGGCAATAAATACACACAGTATACATCAACWTTTGACAAAACTTTTTTTATATTTAACACAGCCCTCTTCCCTGTCTGATGACATTCCTGAGATTTTCTGGATTCACCGCTGCCAGCTATGTAAATTCTTATCTGCATATAAATCCATACTTAGAACCTGTCCATATTCAAAATTTGTGTTAAATTACACCAAATGTAATTGGTGTTAAATTACTCAAGCCATTTTCACGTGTGTCCTCTGCAGAGAGAGGTGTGGTTGGTGATTTTGTGGCTCTGGGCGAGCTTGGAGACGGTTACCAGCTACAAAAGCCAGGTAGCCATGCTAGCTTGAGGTTTGGTGTGGGCTATAAACCTTGCCAGAGAAGGAAAAAGGGGGGAAATAAATACTGTGGCAGTTGTGCAGCTGAGCTCTGACATGCAGAGCTACACAGCCAGCTAAATCAAGACTAACTCAAGATGGCTCAGTGAGTTATGCTCAGACTTTTGACTGCAGTAAAATCACTTTCATTGGGAACATATCTAAAGTAAGGCGAGATGCAGTATGAATAAAGGTGTAAGGTAGGCTTGAAGATTTTAAGGAGCTACTGTTTTTGGAGAAAGTGTGAGGCATATTARCATACAAATACACCTGGAAAGAGACATGGAGTAAGTTTTTCTGAACTCATGTCTTACTTGTAACTAACAAAASACAAGAAATCTTTCTGCTTATATTCATGCATCCAAATGGACAGGCTAAGGTGGGGAACCTGAGCTGCATTTCCCCAAGCAGTGTGCTCATGTCTGACTGTCTACCTGCTTATCTAGTTCTCCCTCTAATCATGTGAAACCACAGAATAAACTAATATCAGCTTTCCCAGATGAAAACAAGTGTATTATCTTTTTATATTTTCTGAAGGAGGCCMGCATTTCATCATTTCACTGTGCTCAGTTGTTATGTTAGATTGTTTAATGTAATAGAATGACATGACACTGGTACACCAGATACATCAGAATTATGAACGCTGGAAAGAGACAGTGATAAAGTGCTTTGAGATACATGCAATCCTGATAGTGCTATAAGTTTCTGCAATTGATTAAAGACATTTCCCCTGTGCCACCTCATTATTACACATCAAAGGGGAAAAACAAGGGCAAGCTGGATAGTGGGGAAAAAAAAAAGAAAAATATGCTGTTGTATCCATGCATCAGAAATCCCCCAGATGTGTTAAATTAATATACAGGTAATCTTGAGAGAGACTAAWATAGATTTGGACGGCAAAAAAACTTCGTGTTGGCTGTCTTGTTGATTGACATATCTGGAAGAGAGATTATGGGAAAGCATCTGAGCAAGTAAGAAAATGACAAAATTTAGAATTGCTGCAGAGATCAAAGAGCTTTCCAGCAGCTGCAAGAATGACAGAGATGCTGATGGTCCAAAATGATTGTGAAGGTAGACCTGGTGTTGGCATCAAAATAAAACTTATCTACCATTTAGAGATGTCCAGGTGTAGCATTAATGTTTGCTGAAAATTAAGAGTAGATTGAGCTGCTATCTTTGGCTCTCAGTTTATTTCAAGATTTCTAGAAGGAAAAAGGAAAGTTCAGAAGTCCTGCTCGTTTGTGGGGATGTGAATCCGTGAGGCACTCCAAACATTTAATTAAAAGTACTCTTTATATTCCGTGAATCAGCAATCATGAACTGAGGCTTTTGCAGGTTTTGGAGAGCTTTGGGGACTGATCTGAGGATGAGCACTGCTGTCCTGAGCTCATGCAAATATCCCCAAACCTCAACTCATTATCTTTTAGGAGGTATCTAGAAAATCTGTGCAAACCACATGGGTGAATGAAAGCTGGTTTATTCACTGAGCCAATGAAATACAAGAATATTGGATCAAGAAAGTGCAAAAAGATGCCAGAAAAATCCAGGTACGATGAGTCCAAGATAAAATGCTCATCACAGTACATTTCATTGACAGTGACATGATTTTCTTACAACCCAAGTTCACAAGTYGTCAGAGGAGCTACAATTCTCATTCTCAGACGACGTCCAGTGAGGGAGAGAAACAAAGACACAAGATCACAGAAGGAATCTCCGTCAATTATCTAAGAACCAAAACTGCATAATTTGGAGTTTAGACCYGTTTTAACGATCAGAGTTTATCTCCTTCCTGTGTCATGATGTTCTGCATCCCACAATAGTTTTTTTCCCTCTGAAAGAGGATGCTTATCAATCAGCGAAGTAAATCTTCCACAAGGGAACACATATGAGTGGTTTTCAAGGAATTTTTTACCAAATGATTAATGATCTTTCCGGGCTGAAGCTGGTCTCTGCTTTCTCCAAGCTGCCACCATTTTGTCCTCACTGAAATGCTTGTGGACAGTCTCTGGAAGAAGCCAAAACTGGGCTCACATCTGAAGGTAAACTACTTATCAGGCACTGAAATTCCTGAACAAAGAGAAAGCCCTCAGGTCAAACAGTCTCAGGGAAAACTGTGCAACTTCTCCCCCTTCTACTCGTGCTTGGGGACTAGCAGGGGAACATCTGCCTGMAGAAGTACTCATCTGTCACCCTTTCCCATCAGTTAACTCGCTTTTATAGAAGGAAAATTCCATTTCATAAGTCTTTGGAGTCTCAAAGCTTCTTTCCCATTTTCAAGCCATTATTTTTTTCTTAGTATTGACTCATTCAAGTCATATGTTTTAGCTGATGTTCTTGTTCAAGCTTTCAAACATCAGAGCAGCGAAAGTGTTTTTAATAAAAAATCTGTGTGACTTGTCTTAATGACACATCCTCCCTCTCTCTCCAGGGGAGGAGTGGGAAGACACCTAGGTATAGGATCTAGCAAGGAAACACCCTAGAGACTGTATCTGCCTGTTCTGTCAAAAGAATTTCCATGTACTTGAATTTGTATATGAAAAAGGCTTAGAAAAGAAGATATTAACACTACTGAATGTCCTTCATTATAAGGCACGGCAAGACCCAAAACAGCATTTTGTTCATGACTCAGGCTCAATAAAGACAGGGCATTGCAAGTGCCAGCCCAAGGAAATKACTTTCCCAATCATAATCAGATAAGCCTTGAGAAATAAGGGTAGATTCATAGAGTGTTTGGAGAAATAGCCAATGGGGAGCCTCCTGTCTATTGGCAAGACCCTTATTGACGTCAGTGAGAGCATGACAGAGCCCAGGATGAAGCAGACGAGGCATTAGGGATGCACAAATACCAAATAAAAATATCACAGGCATTTTGCTCTTCGACATTAATAACAAATGTCAACAGTCAAGTGCTGCTTCTTCAGTATGGAGCTGTGATATCCAGCCAGTAGGTAATCTCTCAAGACTTTSCAGCAGCCATTTATAGTTTCTGATAAGGTAGAGGATTTATTTTCTTAGCTTGCTCTGGACCCTCTTCAAAACAGCAGTTTTACTTGTGGAAGTGAAAGTGTGGATGGAGTCAATTGCTGGTTTCATGGTCAGGAAAGTACAGAAACTGGGATCCCAATAAGGATTAGAAACACTTTGCTTCTGCTGTCATCTTTGTGATGTCCTATTTATGGCAGCTGAAAATACATTCACAGAGGTACTTAGGATTCCTGTGATCTACATATGAATTATCCCATGTCAGCAGAATCACAGATTATGAGGAGACRTATGGACCTAAGGAAGGGATCCTGCCAGAGTAAACAGCAGAATTTTAGAGCTCAGCTTTGTCAGAGGAAGCCATCCATCCCTGGCAAAAAAAGTGCCTTGTTCTGCATAAGATCACTGCTGATATGTCCTGTTTTRGAAGTATATCCTTCAGTCTGGCTTTTAGGAACATGAGAAAACAAAGACAGGAGGAAGCACCATTATTGCACAGGTACCAGAGAACACATGCAGCCCCATGTCAGCTGATGTGGCTCACCTTTCATGGTTTGAAAAGCTCCATCCCAGTCTTTGCTGGTATTTTCGGTTAAGCTGTAGAGTTTCATGTGAGGATGTTGGAGGTGTAAATATATTTTTCTTTCAGTTGGTGAAGATGTGGGAGTGGTAGCTTGCTAAAAGGAGAGTCTGAGGAAGTGGAAATAATTCAAGTTACAGTAGAAAGATTTTCCAAGAGCTTTTCTGGCTAGAGCTCAGCTTCTCAAGTGTTTGGGAGCCGGAATACCGCTGATTGCCCAAAGCTTTTTGAAATCAGAAAAAGTCCTTCTGAAAATCTGGGTCTTACTCTCAGTTTATCTAAATTTACCCTCCATGAAGCAGGAATAATTATAAAAAACTAACACAGTAAGGGCTGTGGCAAGCTCTGTGATGTAGACATAGAGACCCTCTAACTAGCTCTCAGAGAATTCCATGTCCACTGCCTGAACCATCCATCAAGGCCTGAGTTAACCCCCCTTCCTTCCTGTTTTGAAGTCTGGTGRTTTCACTGCATGTAGCTAGGCTCTTGGCATCCCCACAGAGATTTTCCTCTCGCTTTCTGGTGCTRTTTTATTCTATGAATTGTTTGCACTTCAGGAACTGGAGAATGAATTGGTCTCTGTGGAGGGTTGATGCCATTTCAGACTGAATAGGCTGGGGGGCAGCTAACCCTCATGACAGAATAAAATACAAAGAAGGCTTTATTGGTGTCCCTCTCCCCTTTTAACCTTTTAAATACCTCTTTGTGAAGAACTTATTGTCTGCTTGTCTAAATTAAATCAGAGATTGAGGGAGGACAGAGTAAATTCTAACAGGTGGAAGGGCTGCAAAGCAGCTAGTCTTAGCTATGGAAGATTTATTCATGTTGGGAACATTCCTTTGGGAATTCACTTTTGTTTACTGCTTTTGAGGTTGAGGAACAGAGCCCTGTCTCTATCCACCTGGTTATGGGCTGTGGTAGAACCCTTGTTTGGACCATCCCCTGGCAGTTTCCTCCATCTGGTATCCCATTGCAGGCAAATGATGTTTTGCATTTGCTGCTCATTTCAGTTTTACCAGTTACATTTCCTGTTTTAGCTTCACACTCCTCGTATCTGTGGAAGTTGTTGAATCTTTGGCAGTGCAAAATGCCCAGTCTTCCTCGTTACCTTTTAAAAATGCCCATATTTCTGCCTTTTGTAACACGTTCATCTTTCTGCCTCGGGCTTCTTACCACTGAAGTTTCAGACAACCAGGCACGTCCTGTCTGGAGAGGAAAAGACTAAAGGGAGTAATGATGAATGTCCATAAACACATAAAGGCATGTCCCTGAAAAAGGAGAGGAACCAATTATCCTCATTAGTCAGTGGGAACAAAAAAAAAAAAAAAAAAGGTAAAAAAAAAGAAAAAAAAGAAGGAGTGATAGATTCTAAATGAAGCACTGCATATTTAGGTTGGCTGTTATGGAAAACTTCATAACTATTAGTACATTTAAGGCAATGAAGCAAGTTACCCAAGGGAGGTAGTCAGATCACCTTCATTGGAGATAGTCAAGGGAAGGTTTGACACTCATCCATCAGAGAAGTGTTAGAGATAATTAAATCAGTCTTGCCCCAGGCAAAAGGATGGACTAGATAATTCACTAGTGCTCCTGTTCAACCCAGCAGATTCTATATTTTTCCTTAATTGAAAAGATATAAATGTGTGCGTGTGTGTGTGTGTGTGTGTGTGTATGTGTGTGTGCATGTGCATGTATGTGTGCCACAGTTCCTTTTACCCATGGAATGGATGAGGGAGTGACATTTCTTTCCTTAGCTTTATTCTCTGTGTTTTGAAAGATGTACTCCAAATTGCCTCAGCAGTTTTTTCAGGTGCCTGTTTGCAGAGTTGTGAAGAGGATCAGGTGCTGGCAGCTGTTGCTCTTAATTTKTCCTCTTGATTGGTTTTGTTTTACTAAAAATTAGTCCTTAAAATATACATCTAGATGGGAAGAATTGTCTCCTTGCCTGTCTGATGACTCAGTGCCACAGACAGACTAGAGAAACACCTTTGAAAGGCACTGTTATTTAAATGTTTTTATTTAAAAATCCATCCCTCTCTGGATTTGCCTGTCTCTTTCCGCTGGTTTTATAGGGACCCCTGATATTGCTGATGTTATTAGACATCTAAAGACTCTGAAATGAAGCCTCCTGAGTCTGCTGCACCTTGCAGCCCTGCACAGGCTGTTTTCCCATGCCTTTGTTCCCCTGCTGATGACGCAGGGTAATGGCCATGGCAATGCACCCAGTGTGCTGTGCATTTTGCCCATTACAATTAGCATGATTGTCTCAGTGCTAGTTTGTGCTTCTCCATCTGTTTGCAGCCTCCATCTGTTATTTCTCCTCTTACAGCCAGTTAAGTCTAAGGATTTAGATAGAGCCAAGAGGTGTGCTGCGAGTTGTCTGCAGCAGCAGGCACCTGTGCTCAGCTCTGCTCTGGGTTTGCACCACTGACTGCAGCCAGGTTGTGATGCCTGACCCCGTCCTACAGATGGAACAGCAGCACAAGTGATGGTGAGGGCAGTAACAGTGGAGCTCCTTGATCTTGTGGTCCACATTCCAGGAAAAGCTGCTACGGCACAAGCCACGCGCTATCTCATTTTGATTGCCGGTAATCACAGAGCACCACAAGGACATCTTGGAGAGTAAATTTAGAAAGGACTTTGAAATCTTTCAGACAGACAAAGGATAATATTGATGTTCATACACTGCAAGAAGTACTGCGCAGGTAAGCACCATTATTTTTTTGGCAGCTAAGACGAAGCATCCCTTCTCACAGCTGAGGCTACAACGCAAGAGTTAGTTCCTTTCTTAAGCGTGCAAGCTGAGTGTAATTCTACCAGAGGAATTTGTTTTGAAAGGCAATTAAAACTTTGCACGGTGAAACTTTGTGGACAGCACAGGAAGCAGTTTGACACCTCCTTTACCTTGATCTTTGCAAGCCTAAAAATACCCAGCACGATGGGAGGGCTTGAGTGCTCCTTGAAAGAAGGGCTTCTTCCAGTGTGTGTGTGCAGGCAGCAAAGAACATCATTGTCTGGCCTCATGGCTCGGAGAGAGACTGAATGCAAACTGATTGTATACAATAAAGCAGTTCTGAATTAGGTCAGCAGCAAGTGGAGAAAGATCTTTTGCCCTTTCATCCAGTTACTGTTAGCCAGTGTGTCATTAATACCCTCCCTCTTGTATATCAATCTTCACAAATTTTGTGATGCCCCAGGACCACTTTAACACTGCAGATGAGATAATTCAAGCATTTCTTTTAGCCAGTGATGTTCCTTTCTACATAACAAGCTAGAGCTGAGCATGGGATCACAGAATGACAGAATATCCTGAGTTGGAAGGGACCCACAAGGATCTCTAAGTCCAGCTCCTGTCTCTGAACACACAAAAATCCCACTAATCCCACCAATCCCACCATGTGTCTGAGGACATTGTCCAAATGCCTCTGCCAGGCTGCTGCTGTGACCACTGCCCTGGGGAGCCTGTTCAGGGCCCAGCCACTCTCAGGGTGAAGAACCTTTACCTAAAATCCAGCCTATACCTCATCATTACCTAATATTCAACCTATACCTCCCCATGCTCAATTTGCCACCATTCCCTTGGGTTCTGTCCCTGCTCAGCAGTGAGAAGACATCAGCAGACCTGGTTTAGCAGAGTAATGATAATAGGGGATGACAGTGGTTCTTTATTTTCATTCTAAAGTATCTTTGAGTTATATTATGGAGAAAGACAGAGAGCCTGAACACTGAGAGAAAACTTTTATGCTCCGCAGCTTGCAAGAAGTCATGGCAAGAATCATGGAAACCCAAAAAATCCTGTCTCAACTCTTCCCACAAGCCCTTTTTCCGCAGTAGCTGCTGGCTGCCACTCCATCCAGCAACATTTAAAAAAAGATCACCAAAAATGTTTAAGTGAGCATATCCCTGCATCCAATAGCTCCTTTTGGCTTCCAAGGCAAAACTAGACTWGCCTCCCTCCTCCTCAAGACATCTATAAGTGGGGGGAAAGGCAACATCTTTGTAAAGCATCCTTTCAGGCTCTGCCAGGAGGCTGAAATGTGGTCCCCCAGGTCTGCTAGAGCAGAGCTACCCAGGGTCTATAGCACACTCCTGCCCTCTTTGGATTGCACACTCTGCATTATTCCCTTGCAGATTATACACCTCCTGTGTGAGGAAAAATCTGGTGCCAAGCCTCTAAGATGGATTCTTAGATGTACAATAACAGTGACAAGTTTAAGAAATTCTTGATATCCATCTTCTGGTTACTCAAGCTATTTAAGTTTTATGACAATATGCTTTTTTTCACTGATAGGCTGAAAAAAATCCCAATCCCTTGATGCTAACTCTGCTATGCAAGATTGTTAATTTGCTRGTTAAGGAAAGAGAACATAACTTGGTTTTTTGGACTATCATCTTCCAGATACTTAAGCRTGTGCTTAACTTTAAACCTGTGAGGCTTTTTTGAGGACAGTAGATTTATTTACATCAGCACATTACTGAGTCTTCATAGGATTAGAGTTGCCATTAAGAGCCTCAACATCCTGACAGTGTTGTTTCCTAGTTTTGCATAGCAATAATGGTAAATTTGTGCCTGATGTGATTTACACAGCCCATCATTTGCCTTTGTCTGTGAAGCTATAAATCAATGTGTATTTTTTTTCCCAGATTGATCCTCAGTCTGACTCTCTGAGCTGTAACTGTGATTATGCCTGCTCCCTCTTTTCCCTCCAGGTTTTCTTGGGTGGTTTTCACCAGGAGAACACTTCATGTCTAATTGGGACAATGAACTTTGTATTTTTCTTTTTTTTTTCCCTGCTAAACTTTCTTCAACAATCTCTCTTCTAGCTGGAGCCTCTAATTCCCCTTAATTATTTGAAGCCATCTAAAGTAAACAACTTTAAACCAACAGAACAATGAGCCACATGTTTTTCTGTTCCCCTCTCCCCATTGCCCTTCCATTCTTAAAACTAATGGTACTRAGAGATTAAACTTCATCCTACAGTCAGGACCTATTCTGCTGTTTAATTTTAATTTTTCATATCTCTCTCCCCCCATTTTGGCTGGCACTCCCCCCAGGTTACACCTTACATCAAAGTAGACATCATTTGCTCTTACTTCTTTCTGCATGCTGCCTCTAGGCTAGGAAACTGGCACAATGCTGCTGTTGCTGCTGAGAGCTAGCCATTTTCCTTTAGTCAAATGTTTTTTAGCTTGAAAATGTCAATACAGAGATAAGTCATAAGATCAACTCTTAAATATTCACAGACTGCTTCCTTTGTTTTGTTTCTTTCCCTATGTCGCAGTGTTATCCAGGGTAGCACTTTGCTGGATGCTTTGCACATTTTCCTAAGAAGTGTTTCTCTCATTAGTGCTTAAGGAAGTACCAAGAGTTAAATTTTTCATTAGGAATTCTTGTGCTGTGTAATATCCTGCATGTATTAGATACACAAAGATATTTCCCTTATGGAAAAATCCTATAGGGCTTCACAGAAAATTACAAACTTTCTCATATAATTTTTTAAACTACCTTRTAAAAGCAAACATACAATGAAATATACTTATATTGAGATGGTTCAAAGAAATATGTGGAGAAGAAATAACTCTCTAACACATCCTGTAGGGTTTTTTGAGTAATTTCTATAACCCTATTAAGTTTCTTTAGAGCTCTGCCAATTCCACCCCTCTGTATGTCCGTAGGCTCATTTGGAAAGGGCACAGAAATAGGACCAAAACACTGCTCTGCTATTTCTCTCTATGAATCTATACATAATAAGATTTTTCTGCTACTTCCAGTCTCCCTGATGGCTTGCTGAAAACTCATCATTACTCTCCTCGTAGCTCCTTTGTTTAGCAAATTTGTGTAAAACAAATTTTATCTGCTTCTTGCATATCCATCTCCCCTGTCTTTCAGTGGTGGAAACCACCAAATGCCCAATGAATTGTACCTACAAACAAAATTTTGCCTCTTTGGGGTGTGTTTTCACTGACTGCATTCATCTGGAGCCTCAAATTCCAGAAATTAAGAAATTCTTAGCATCCATCTTCTGGTTTCTGAAGCTRTTTAACTTTTATGATAATATGCCTTTTTCAGTGATTGGCTAAAAAACCCCTAATCCCCTGATGCTAACTCTGCTATGCAAAATGGAGATTGCTTATTCAGATTGTTAATTCCCAGACTTCAGTGTGGGAACATTCCCATCCTTAAACCCATGGCACAGGAGATTATGCCAATCTGAATCAGCACCAGGGCAAGGTGCATGGAAGGATTGGAGCACCAACAGTGTGAGGAAGTGAAGAACCAGAAGTTCTGACACATTTTATGACCAACAGCCGCTTGCAAATTACTGACAACCTGCCCACATAAATCACAGAATCRCAGAGTGATTTGGGTTGGAAGGGGCCTTAAAAATSATCTGATTCCAACCCCCTGCTGCTGGGGAGGGATTGGGTATGAAGCTGGATAATGACCAACAGCACCATGTCAAGGGTGAGTGGGCTTGATGACAACACATCACACCATCCCCTGCTAAACTGTTCCTATTTCTGCATGACTGAGAGCCATCATTCAAGTGATTAAGGGCAAATGTGGCATGGTATGGGAGGTTAGAGAGGATTGAAGCCCATTCTGACATTTGCTCTATGATTACCTTATGCCTCAGTTTCCCCAAGGGATGTTTCTATGCAATTTTGTAAATATCTGTAGTTGGAACTTTAAAATTGAAAAGCTAAGTCTGAGCTCTAAGTTTTTGCTTTGCATGGGATAGGCATAAAAATCCTGCCATCCTGGCTGAGACAAAAAAGGAAATAATATGTTCAGTGTTAATACTTGGTATATATTTCTGAGTAAAAACACTGATGTGATCTCACCAGCTGGTTGATTTAATATAAATATTCAAATGCAGAAACAGTTTATTAAACAGATTGGAAATCATCAACTTCATTATTGTAATAGAGCAAATACAGTATCTTGATTTTCAATAAATGGAACAATCTACCGTATGCTGAATCACTTGCTGTCTGTTGCTATGTTCTATTAAAAAGAAAATAATGATTCTAACAGAATGTCATGTAGCCACTCCAGGAATTAATAGAATTAGTGCAGCAACCTCAAGACAGAATATAAATATTCTATTGAATTATCAATTAAAACCCCATAGCAATAAAGGTAAACTACATCAAATAAGTGAACAGAAATTATAGACTATTTCCCAAATTCTTGTATTAGTCTTCATCTTGAGTCTGAAATGAAAATTCTTGAGAGTAACAAGTATATAATTACTTGACATTTTTCTTCTTCGAGTCATCTCAGGAAAACAAATTACATGATGTAAGTGCAGCTCTTTGGATTCATAAACTACTGGCATAATGAAGAAAACACTGGGTAGTTATTATGCATCAAGCATTCATTGATGTTAATTTTTGCTCAAAAGATTGAGGCATAGATCATTTTTCAGTTTCTAATATGAGTCTGCTGAAGTTTTGCTTCCATCAAATGCTGTTCACCCCTGCTGTAGGAAAAAACTGTTTAGTTCATTTCCCTGGTTTGGCTGGACTTTTCTCCTGGCATTCACTTGCAGCAGAACATCACCCCTACAAAATCCAGCCTCTCCCATATGCCAGCTGTAATTAGCTCTGACGTCACAAAGGTGAAATAATATCACAAGAGGCAGAGGAATTCTTTAGCATTATAAGTAGGGAAAAGAAGAAGAAATTGAGACAGGGATAATATCAGAGACAAAAAAATCTTAACCTCTTAGACCCTGGGATAGTACTCACTTATCAATTTGAGGTGGAAATTCAGGGGGATGAGTGTAATGCTTCCAGCTCCTCTCAAGTTCCCCCATGTGTTCAAGATATTCCAGTTTCATGCATTACACAATTCCCTGTCTCTGTGTTCCAACCACATCCATTACAGGACAGCACCCATCACATGGCAGTACTTTCCAACATGGTAAGTACAACTGCTGTTGTAGTATAAAGCATGAGGGTAAGAATACAAATTTGTAATTTTTCCAGTGTATCCAGGAGAAAAAGGAAAAAGAAATAAAAGCAACCAAGAAAAAGGAAAGAAAAAAAAGGAGAAGAAAGAAAAAAAAGGAGAAAAAATGTAAAAAGAAAAAATATAAATAAAAGTGCAGATAACTGAAATGCCATCCAATGGAAATGGCACAAAGTTCCAGAAAACTTAGTTAACTTTTTGGTTCGATCTTTAATATAACCTGCCTTGGGAAAATAATTTTCATTTAATGCACTTACATTTCTTTTCACATTCCTTCTCTTTCCAATCTAGTTTTATTGCAGGGCTTTTCTAGCTGCAAAAAGGTGCTAACAAAGTGAGTCAAAGTTTGCAGGGTTTTCTGCAGATTGAAGCCAGTGGTATCACAACAATCCCTATAATGGAAGTTTAAAGACATAATGGGTCTGTCTCTGACCCCGACCCCTTAAAAAGAATTTGACTGATAACTGTTGAAAGAAAAGGGCTGGCTTTATTGACTTGTTTCTTTGAAAAACAGGAGACAATAAAGATAACAGTATTGTGTAAAAATTATATTGCTCACTCTTTTTTTGTTGGATAAAGAATTTTAAAAGAGAAAAGTTTCAGTGAATAAAAGTTTTGAAACAACAATTAGAAATACTCATGAATTTTTTTTCCCCCAGATATTTATAACGTATGTTTTTCAGAATTCTCGCTATGAGCCCAAATTTAAATGCAGGCATTGATAAAATATTTCCTCCCTTTCCCTTTCCCTCTCCTCTTTCTTCCTTTCCCTTTCCCCCTCCTTTTCTCAAAAGGGATGTGGTTTTTCCTCCATTGAAATTTCAGTTCCTGGTTAACAACTCTCATCCTCTCTTTTATGCAATTCTTAGAGATTCCTCTAGGAATGACTTGTCACATTGAGCCACCTGAACAAGGAATTATTAACACATATTACACTGAGGATAATCTTTGCTCAACTGTCTACTCACAAAGGGCATCCCTCAATAGCTGTTTAGTCAAAACTCTGAAAACTATTTGAAAAATGGGKGTGTGTGTGGGAGGGGGAAAGGGGGGAGTTGGAGTAGGTCAGGAAATCCATTTCCATGAAAAATTTTAAACAGTCTGCTTCAGAGTTTTCAGAACAAATTAATTATAAACCAACAGTTGTGAATGACCCTTACTTTATATCACCTTGATGGGAGTTTTACTTTGTAGTTACTTTTCTAATATTTCTAAAAATTAGGAATTTATGATCCTGAGGTAGGAATGATATGATGTGCCTTATACAACCCATCACAAGTTTCCATAGCTCCAATTCTCCATCACACACTCTGGACATCTCCTGACTTCACAGAATTACAGAATCAGGGAATGGTTTGTGCCAGAATCTCCATCTACTCCAACTCCCCTGCAGTGATCAGGGGCATCTTCAGCCACTCCAAGCTGCTCAGATCCCCATCCAGCCCAAGGCTGAATGATGACTGTTTATTCTTTTCCATAAATTGTGCTTCCTGAAGTTTATGTCTTATACCAGGAGGAAAAATATAAAGCCCACCCAAAATATTTTCACAAACATAAAAAGCAGATGCTGATGAAAAAAGTATGATACTTTACCTGCCTTTCCCATTATTTTCCTCCCATCTCCATTTCATATTATTCTCCCTGAAGCAAAGGTAATGGATATAGCTCTCTCAGCCAAAACATCTCTACATTTTGAACTCCTCCAATTGTGCACAACTTTCCTGTGCATTTGGTGAAAAGAAGCATCTTCCTTTGAGCAACTGCAGGCAGAAATGCTGTCAGACTCACTTAATGCTAAGCACAAGGTAAAGTTATTTGACTTTATCAGATGCCTTTGTTTACGTCTGATGTTCTTGAGCTATAGAGGGGTTGGGTTGGCCTGATTTGGTAGCTAGTCCCAAACTTCTGATTTTGTGCCAGACTCCAGCCCAATATGTGGCCTTGGGCATGTCACTTATATACTATCCTTGCCTCTGTGCTMCCATCAACAAAATGAGATCTTCCTTCTCTGGGGGAACTGTGAGAATTAATTAGCTTGTGTTTGCCAGAACTTCTGAAGTGCTAAGCAAATGCTGATTAGAATAATTTTACAGGCTTCAGAGGACCGCATATCTCAAGGGATCATGTGGAGAACTCTCGATGGGGAAGTAATGCAGCACACTCAAAAATGCATTTGCAAGACTTTAGTCTATGTTTCACTTGAGTGGATTCATATTTTAAAAATCTTATGGCTCTATTCTTTCTAACCCTGCATACTTCATATCAACTTGTGTTTAATCTTGCATGCAGAGGGTGAGGAAAGTGTCTACAAAGCGGTCCTTCCTCGCTCCCCTAAGGAATAATCTACTCTCATCACCATAGCATGTAACTGCAAAGACCAAAATAGCCCTGCAGAGAAATGAGTGTTAAGACTTCTCATGGGGAGTTGAAAGGGGGAAGAGCAATGTCTCGACCAGACCGTGGGGTTATGGCTGTGGTAACCTGTGAAAGGGCAGCGCAGCTCCTTCTGCCTTTTGCATTTTTGGAACGCGAGGCTGGCCTCAGGGAGCGTCTCAGTCGCTCAGCACTTCCTCCTGCTTCCCTCAGGCTTCTTTGCTTGTACAGTCCTAACAAAGGAAGTCTTATTAGCTCAAACTACAGAGGAGTGCTGTTGTGGGGCTTTGGGCAAGAGCTGGTTTATGTCTGGCAAACTCAGAGCAGGGGCGGGTTGGGCTGAGCCTCCCTGCGCGCACCAGCGCGGCTCTGCCCTGATGCGCTTGGCTGCCCGGGGAAGCTCAGGCAGGAATGAGCAGCTTTACGTGCCACAAGCATGAATTCCCTCTCTGGGAATGCTTCTGGTTCAGTGATTAAATTTTTTTAAATTTCTTTTTTTTTTTTTTTTTCAGTAAAAGTAGACTTTAAAAGTTACTTAAATTTGATCTGAATATAGTAATTTATGCTTCTCTTCTGAAACACCTCAGTAGTCCTTGTATTTTCCTGGTTCTTACTCTGATTTCCTAAAGGGCCAGGCTTGGAGAGTCACACATTTTGAGCTGTTGGATACTAAGAAATTTTGGGTTGGATTGGGTTCCCCTAGTATGCCCTGGGCATCAGAACTTGCCATTGCAAATTAATTCCTGAACATACTTTTGAACACCTATTATTTTCATWTTTAAAATGAAGTTACTCAGAGCTGTCCTAGATCCAGCTTGCTGGCCTCATGTCTGCCCTCTCCTCAGTCTGAAGAGGGAGAATGTCCAACAGAAAGATTTAAATGTGACACACACTTAAGAAGGAGAAGCAGAATTGGTTCCAGGTTCTGCTGGAATCAACCAGCTTCCGGTTTGCTATGTCCTTTAATCTCTCTATTCCTTGATAAATYTGAATAACGGTGCTTTACTTCTTCCCAGATGTAGTTGATAAGTCAATTTTGAGATCATAAAAGAGCTGTAGAAATTTAAATTGTCATAGTTTTTTGTGGGACTTTTTTCTTGGATTTTAGTTTATTTATTTGTCTGTTTGTGATGGGTATTCTGATTATTGAATATTTTGCCCTAAAGAGTATTTATATTGTTTCTTGCTAAATGTAGCTATTTGCTCACAGTAAAAGTGAATAAAAAAGGCAAATACAAATTATTTTTAAAAAGCAAAACAAAAATCTCTTTCCTAGSCCTAAATTTCATTACTTAAGCTTTCTGTATCAGCGCAGTCCAAAAGTCAAAGAAATAAGTGAAGTTCTTCTCACTTGTTGAAAATCAAGCTCTAGGAAAAAAAAAAATTCATGCTCACTGAATAAACAGTCCTATTTGGTGTTCCTCAGTAACCATTCCTTAACTTTCTTTAAAGAATATAGATATTTCCCTAACGAAGAGAAATTCAGTCCCTGATTTATTATTGTTTAGTTTTATTGTTACAGACATGATGCAGATCTGTGGTCACTACTCAAGACACCATTGGGATGACACACATCCTGCTGTATCCAAGAATAAAATTAATTCCCACATTTTTAATGGGTTTGGGGTTTTAGGAATCTTTAGTACTATTCTATCACTGCTGCTGTTTCTTCCTCCCCTTCCATCTCCACATTTCAACTGCTCTGCTCAGAATGTGATAACTTGCCCAGTGTGCCTTGAAAAGTCTTCAGACCTTGCAGTCTGCTTCCCTGTATATTTGTTCCAGTTTTTTTTCTTCCTCTTTTCCTCTTTTTGAAAGCTTTCCCTTAATGTATTTTACCTAAAAATAATTCATTAGAAATTTAGGAAAGCTGTCCAAATCACTCTTGAGAAGTCTCCTCTGCTGTCGTGCGTCCGGGTGAATGTTACACCTGCATTTTATTTCAATAAATTGTGCTGAGCTGTATGCGCACCTTAAGAGACGATCTGCTTTGCAAGTTGAGAGGGAGTCCTTATGCAGGGAGGGCGGCAGGGAAAAAAAAAATTAGTCCTCCTCTTTCTTCTCTGTGACTTATTTGACCTTGAGACTTATAATGGCATCTCAGACAAAATGAACATAATCTAATGGACAGCGGGGAAGAGGGAACGGCTGGGTACATCTGTCGTATTACTGGGCTGTCTGAACAGTCAATGAAGCAGGTCCAAACCATAAGAGGCCTGTTCAGTTTAGCTCCAGGGTCTGCAGACAAGGAGCACAATCATTTATCTTTATTTACTGAACTCTGCTTTCTGTTAAAAAAAAAAGGGAAAAAAAAAAAGAAAAAAAAAGAATTGACAGGTTGACAAAAACCCAACTTGGCGATGCCCACTGCACTGAGATAAATGCTATTCATGCTCTGCAAAGACAAGGACAGCTTCTCATGCCCTTTCTCCCATTCCAGTAGGCACCTATTATACAGCGAATAAAAGCAGCACCAGACACCTGTACACTGCTCGCTGTACTCGGCTGGCTCAGCTGCTCCACGGACAATGTTGGTGCTGGGCGGTTTCTGTGTGCTTGCTTTGCTTCTTTGTGCTTCTTAAGGAGATACATATACAAAACCAGAGAAACTAACATTTGTGGTTTAACTGTTTCGTTTTAATTTTTTATTTATTCTTCCTTTTCTCTCATTATTTCTCTCTTTCTTCCTTCCTTCCTTCCTTCCTTCCTTCCTTCCTTCCTTCCTTCCTTCCTTCCTTCCTTCCTTCCTTCCTTCCTTCCTTCCTTCCTTCCTTTCTTCCTTCCTTCCTTCCTTCCTTCCTTCCTTCCTTCCTTCCTTCCTTCCTTCCTTCCTTCCTTCCTTCCTTCCTTTTTCTTTCTTTCTTTCCTCTCCTCTCCTTCTTTACTTCCTTCTTTCCTTTTCTACTTCTTTCTTTCATTCTTTCATTGCTTCTTTCTTTCCTTCTTTCATTCCTTCTTTCCCKTTTTTCTTTCTCTCTCTCTCTTTTTCTCAGTGTCTCCCTCTTTCTCTCTTCCCCTCTGCTCACAGATAAATTGGAACAGAGAGATGYATCCCGCAGAGGCCGTCTGTAGTAGATAAAAGGATCACAAACCTGAGGGAGGACTGTGGGCTCTCTTACACATGCTGCATTAAAGACCAGTCAGAAATTCTGCTTAATGGCCTAGGGTGCTGGTTTCACCCATATTTTTTATTTGCTTTTGACAAAACATTAAAGCAAAGACATGAAGGTTGTAGGGTGAATTCTGCTCTTTGACTAAGGAGGTGTAAATTCATTGACTGCCAACCTATTCCTCCTGATTCAGACCATTATAATTAAGAGGAAAAGAGAATCACAGAGATTTATATTCAGGAGGGAGGTGGCCTTTTTTAGCACTTATATTCTGAGGGGGAGATTTCTGTGGTAATGGGAGACATGAGGCATTCAGCTCTCACTGACCTTCGCTGGAAGTTGGGTATCCAGCCATTCTTTCAGCATTTGAACCTCTCCCTTCCCCCAAGGTGATTGATGGCTATCTGGATAATGAAATKCATGCCTGAATTTCTGACTCTGCCACAGACTTGTTGTATGACCTTCATCAAGTCACTTCAACTCTGCAACCCATCTTTTCTGTTCTGCAAAATGGAGGTGGCCTGCCTTGATATGGGCCAGCACCACCCCAGGCCAGTGCTGTCAAGCAGGAATTCCTATGGATTGTCTCACCAGTTTCCCTGGGACACAACTTTCTAAGGCCACTGCATGTGCCTAGGCATGGGTGGATGTCCTGGCTGGCTGCCTCTCTTTCTGGGGCTGCTAGGCTTGATTATTTTGGCTGTGGAATTGCTCCAAGTCTTCAATTTTATGACATTCTATAAAGATAATATAAAGATTTCTATAAAGATTCTATAAAAATCTATGAGATAATGGTAGTAGTAGTAAAAATTATTGTTATTATTATTATTATTATTATTATTATTATTATTATTATTATTGTAGTATACAATACCCCAAGGCATGAATGTTTAACCTAGAGGATGTGCATTTGCAGCTCATATGTTTACAACCCTCTCCCAAAAAGTCTAAAAGAGTCTCCAAGGCTGTGGTGAGTCTCCCTCAAAGAGTTAATTTTTCAGGCAATATGGTTTGCAAGAATTCAGTTTGGTTTTTTTCTTATTTTTGCCAGGCAGGATGTTTTCTCTCCCGCCTTCTCTTTCCTCCCCCATCTCCCCCCGCTTCTCTTTCCTCCAACCCTGATTCATGTGGAGCTGAGAAAGGAGACAGCTGCGAAGGATTTGAGCAGAGAGGTAGGATATGTATCTGAAACTAATTTGAATAGTTTGTGAACCATGGTGTCCATTGGCTTGTAACACCTGGCTGTGTCAGCTGTGTCAGGTTATGTCATGTTGTGGAGCTCACTTTGACTGATGCAGCTGGATGGGACCAGGCTCAAGCTGACATTGCAACAACCCAGGGAAACTGAAAAGACAATTTTCTGTGAGTGCACCTGAAAAACCAGGAACCCTTTGCATATCCAAACCAGCAAAGGTTTCTGGCTTGTGCTGAGCTAAACGTGCACCAGCAGCATGCTGGCAGTCTCTGTGYACTCAGGGCTGGGTACAGAGGGCACTGTCCAGCACTCTCCCTGATGCAGAGCTGTGTTTTACCCCTGCTCACCACACCTCACCTTCTGAGCAGATCCTGGGGGTGGGAATGACAACCTTGCCCTGAGACAACAAGGTTGCATTCAAAGTACCTTGCCTCTTTCTGTTATGGGGGTATTTTTCAGCATTTGGCAGCTTATCTGAGAGGGAATTAAACTTCTGTAGTGAAGTAGAGAATATGCCCCAATAGGCAGCACCTAAGAAAAAGTAAATAAATGTGGGTGTCATCTGCTCCATATAGCAAACCCCATTTTCCTGAGGAGCCATGTTTCTAATGGAAAATAATTCTCAATACCTTTTATTTACACTTGGGTAACATCCAGCAGCCTGTGTCATGGCATGAGAGGTTTAAACCTGATTTGAAGCCACTGCTGCAGGAGCCAGGGTGTTTCTCTCTATGGGAAGTGATGTGTTTACTGGTCTTAGACTCTGTAGAGTTTTCTGGAGAGACTATTGCTTGTCAAAGAACAGGCAGAGTGCTTTAAACATGTAATTTCCTATTTTGCTATAATGTAAGGGGTGTTGAAAGAGAGATGAGAAAGATTTTGACAAAGCCCCTCTGMATAGCGATGTCTCTATTTCCCCATCTGCAAAATGCCAAATGAATAGTATCACCAGGATAAGAGGGAAAATTATCAAGCTCAGTCTGTTTGCCAGCAAGCCTGCCTCCACTAGTTTCAGTGAAATTATCCCTCTCTACAGAAAAGAAGTATGTAATTCAAACATACCCCCAAAGCGAGCTCAGAATTGAGAAGCAGTAAATACCTCATAATAGAAACATGCCATATATTTCTACAAAACAGGCTGCAGACTGGGCTGTCACTCATTTCCTCTTTAGATATACAACATACCTGGAAATGCACAAAAAAAGAGAGAGGCTTAGAGCACACTTCAGCTATTTATAGCTGCCTTTAAATCCCTGGTCATTCAAGCATTGAGGGAAATGGAAGGAACAATAGTAAAATATKTTTGCAATGCAAATTTATATTTTAAGTATGCTTTTTCCATGAACAAAATAAAATTATTTCTTCTTCCTATTACCATTAATGATAATTTTAGTTGCATGACCCTAGCAGAAATGCAAGTCTTCACAAAATAAGACCCACCAGAGTGAAGTAACTCATCTAAAATCAATATATCTACCGTTGTTAATATTCTATAATTTGATATATATTTATGATATATGCATCTGAGATACATACACCATTAGAGCTATGCTTCTTTTAAAAAGGAGAGGGTGTTTTCATTTTTTAATACCTTTTGCCCATGCAGAGTCTCCAAGGATAAAGATTTTAGCATCTGCAGGTAAATCTGATTCCATTATCATGTGCCCTTCAGTTCTAAGTCAATCTCCCTGATAATCTCTCTAAAGCTGCCAGTTCCTGTTTGTGAGGTAAAGCAAAGATGAGAGCATTCAGGCAGTCTGTGGATGGAGACACAACATAAAGAAACGTTAAGAAGATGTTTTTTCTTGCCAGGATATCTCTCTGATTGAGCAAATTGGTTAAGCATGTGCTTAACTTCAAATACATCAGATATCCTTTTGCACTTAACTATGCACCAGCCTAAAGCTAAGCATATTTTCAAGTGTGTCTCTGAAAGGTATGTGAAAGGGGAGGGGCAGCACTGATGTCTGGTTGAGACASACATTCCTAATAAGCCTTTAGATCTCAACTAGCATTGGAAACTTTTTCCTTCCTGTGAAGCTTAAGGATTTATGTGAAGATTTTTTTTTCCCCCTTAGTAATTAATTCGGACCCCAACAGCGTGAAGATGGAAAGAAAAGGACCCTATTAAGACTTGATATTAAGTTAATAGCAGGTGACAGTGACTTCATCAAAAGCCCTATGCAAAACATCAAGTAGATGGAAATTTCAGTTCTGGTACATTACTCAGCTGAGTATCATCAGACCTGCTTATCAGGGTCACAAAGATTATTTGTACATTATAAAAAGGATCTGTCCATCAAAGTCAGTTAAAAAAAAAGGGGAAAAAAAAAGAGGTGCTGTTTCCATTTCAGATTCATGCAATCAGACCCAACTAGGAGAGGATCAAACCAAACCAGGGGATGTTTTCCTAATCCCACTAATGAAAGTAACCTTCATTTCAGGGTTCACATCCATTAAAGGATGCCCCTTGGGTGTGGGGTTCAGATAGTGAACACTGAGCATCTTGCCTGCTTCTGTATGCTTGCAGTAAAGGAAAACTGAGCAGCTGGGAAAAGGCATTGCCAAGTGTCCTAAGAAGAAATATAATGGGCTCAAGCAGATATCAAAAACAGAAAGGAAATTTGTCTTTGGCAAATTTAATCTTTACAAGTGACTGGTAAAGGTAATGACTTAGAATTAAACACTCTGGTTGCTTTTCATTTCCTATAAGTAAAGAGGACTCCTTAATGTTTTTAGTCATGACTGACAGTGCTTTAGGAGGCTGCATTTGATAATTTCAAGTTTCTTTTCAAACAGAGCTGATCTGCAGTGAGTCCTCATGGCTTCAGTATGATCTGCTTCTGCCCTTTCTGTTCCCTGGGGATGGGCACACAGACTCAGCTGGGCACCCCTCTCTCCTCCCTGCCCCTCCAGTTTGACAYGGATGTGGAGCAAACACAGGCTGAGAGAGCAGGGCCTGCCCAGACTGGAGAACAGAAGGTCCCAGGGGGATCTCACTGCTCCCTTCCTTAGAGGGAGATGATGAAAAAGAGGGAGAGTTACTTCTTACACATGCAAACAGCATTAGGATGAGGTGACATGGTTTTAAACTTAAATAGGATAGATTTGAATCAGGTATGTGGAAAAAAATTATTGTCTGTGAGGGTGGTGATGCCCTGGCACAGGTTGYCTGGAGAAGTTGTGGCTGCCCAGTCCCTGGAAGYGTCCAAGGCYAGGTTGGATGGGGACCTAACCAGCCTGRTCCAGTGGAAGCTGTTCTTTCCAGTGGCAGGGGCTTGGAGTGAGATGATCTTTAAAGTCCTCTCCAACCCGGGCCATTCTGTGATCCTGTGCTATATCAAAGCATTTTGCCATGTAGACACATGCACCCATCTCAGAGATTTTGTATGAAGTGCACCAAACAAGAAGTGCACCCAACTTTAGGAAAGTTTTCACCTTAGGGCACCAAATTAGTCAACATCATATTTTGGAAAATTTGGCCTTTAGCTATTTTTTTTTTCTKTTTTGTCCTGTGCAACCCATTTACTTTCTGTAGAATCTGTAGCAATTTTCCTTCCTTTCTTTTTGTTTTCTGATTTCTAAAAAAAATTAAGCATTTTTTAGAACATTAATTACTGAGGAAAGATGGGTCTCAWGCGTGTTTATGTGCCCCTTCACAAAATCCACTGCACTCACCTGGAGTCCTGGCTACTCCCATGTTAGCACTCTGTCTGGCTAGCTGTCATTTGAAATAGCTTCACATATCATACCTGCTTTCAATTATTGCAAATTGACTATTATYGAAGGGCACATGGACTCTTGGTATCTGCTAAGGCTGTTGCTGTGTTTTGACCTCTTCGTGTGCCATATTGCAAAGTGAGCTCAAGAAAATGTTTCAGGGCTCTTTTAAATACAGAGTATCTTTATCTCTATCTTGCTTCTGCCCTTCTGTGTCACACAAAAGCCAATAGGACAGTTCTGATTAATACAGTAATTATGTGGTTATTAAAAACAGTAATCATCCAGGAATTATCCAGTGCTGTAAAAATCCCATAGACAGAAAATATATGAACATTTTTAAATTGAGCATTACAATTGTCTGCATATGCAAGAAGCAAAATGACACATAAAGAATTTTTAAGATCCCAAGGAAGTGCTCTGAACATGTTAAGAGAAAATAGTCTCCTCAATCAGGATGGAAGTTAGCACTGTGAGAGGAGACAGATCCTGATTCGTCCTTTTGAAAGATGTTAGTGTCTAAACAGTAGCTATTAATGAAGAGCACCAATTTATAGCACATGTGTTGGATAGACTTGCACAAAATTGGGGCCATCTGAGGAGTTTATTCATCCTTGCACAGCTCCTTCATTTCCAATTTCTGAGGCTGTTTTAATTTGTTATCAAAGTAATCGCTTGCTCCAGCTGGAGTCAGCAGTGTGTTTTGTTGTCTATGGGCCTGGCAGACTGTTCACTTTGAATAGCATTCTGTAAAGATCACCTGTTCTGCATCTGTGATGGTTTTCCAGGTGCCAGGAGGTACTGTTTTCAGACGAGAAGCAGCAAAAGGAATATGCAGACAATGCGGTTCTGCAGCTTTTCAGATCTGCATGGGTTTCATCAGCCACGAGCGACAGACAAAGGGAAAAAGGAAACAACCATGGCAAGTTAAGAAACATAGCAATGCAGAAAAATAATCTGGTTGCTCCTGAACAACACGGTGATGTTAACTCAGCCGTTTCTCAGATAGCCTGGGTTTTGAAAGGATTAACATGATCTCTATTGCCATATATTTAAATATGTATGAATTTCGCACACTACTGCATAATTATAGATATTTGCATGCATGAAATACCTGTGCAAAACAACCTGTTTACTAGTTAGTTTTGAATTTAATTTAGGTCTAGCACAACTCCAATTATAGATCATTGGAGTGAGAGTCTACAAATAGCTTCAAAATGGAGAAAAAGGATATTGTGCACAGTCTTGCAGAGCTGCACCCCAAAGGCTGTGCCATGGGGGGCCCCAGACGACAAATTGCCATCTCCTTTCACCTGAGGCAGAAATGGCTCCCAGTTCTTAAGGGAGGAGGGATGTAACTCCCTGTCCAAAGTAGKGAGCTCATTGACAGTGACCTGAGCATCATACAGGAAGGGGAGAAGTTCCTAAAATGCAGCTTAGCTGCACGGTGCTCTGTGATGAGCCCACAGGAGGGTCTGCAGAAGTCCTGCACTGATGCAGTAGCCAGATGAAGGATGGGAAGCCAAGCCTCTGAATCACTGTGCTGGCTTAGGAGCTGCAACAGAGGGTTTAACTGGGAGAAAAGCAGTCTGAGGCAGGAGTTTTGGCAAATCAGGAGATCTGAGGCAGGAGTCCAGATCTGTTCTGGGTAGCCCACTTAGCAGGTATAACAGTTAAACTTGTTTTCAGTTTGTTGAGTTGAAAACACAGGCATGGACCTTTGGGTAACAGCAAGGCCAAATAGTCAGGGTCCTAGACTCATAGAATCACAGAACTTTTGGGATTGGAAAAGACCTCTAGGGTCATCAAATTGAACTTTTGACCCTGCAATTCCAAGCCCACCASTACCCCATGATCCCAGCTGCCACATCCACACACCTTTTGAGCATTTCCATGTGTCTGTGGAGCTGGTCTCATCAGTCCTGAGAACAGTTCAGCTGCTGTGTCAAAGGTGCTTGAACTGACCTGGCACATGAATTCTGCAACTGCACTGTCACCATCCCTCAGTCCTTTTGGTACAGCTACCTGATAAGAGGCATATCTGAAAACATCCTATCCTGTCCTATCCTGTCCTGTCCTACCCTGTCCTGTCCTACCATTCTCCAGCCCCAGAGTTAAATGCAGGAATTTATTAATGAATGCCCTTGTGACACTAGCTTTACATTAATTCTTAAAATTTAAGGAAAATCAACCAACYTGACGAAATTCTAGGCCTCTTGGTGGTTTGGTTCTGTACAGTCCCACAAGACAGGGTCTATCCAGGAGATAAAAGCTGTACAGGGCCCATGACCTTGTTTCTGAGATGCCTTTGTACCTAATGAACTAATGAAGAAGGCTCCTCAATCCTGAGCCATAAAAACCTGAAAGTGTGGAAAAACAAATCTGGGTATGCTCCTGATGGCAGAATGTCAGTTTTCCACAGTTGACCTGACAAGATTAGCCAGGAATTGACCATGGCATCTACTCTTCCAGATGGTATTGGGTCCCATATCATTGTGCTGGCAGCCATGTCTGTATCTCACATAAAGGAAAAACATTGCAAAACCTGCTTCTCAGGAGGGGGAAAGGTAATAGATTATTTTTTAACATCTGCATTAAAAATACTGTGTAATAAACATAGTTTCAGGGCTGGCCTGCTTGGTTAGTCTGTTTTCAGCTTTCAGGCACTTCTCAAACTAGGGTTCCCACAATAACAGGGCAGTGGAGGACTAGAAGCAAAATGGAGCAAATGGGATAATTATAGCTAATATGAGTCAGTCATGCCCATAGTGAAATTTATGCCAGTTTTGGTTTTGAACTAATTGCTCAGTGATTATTTCTCTTCTGAAACCCACAAGTCAAGAATTATGCCTATTTTGAAAGCTGCGTCTCACAGAAGAGGTTATTTCAGAAACCAGTCAGATGAAAAAAAGGCTGGCAGATCCACATGGTTTCACTAACTACAAAAAAAACAAAAACAAAAACAAAAACCCAAAACACTGTGTAGTACGTCATTTGAAGAAATCAATCTACTTGAAGGAATCAAGTAGAGTGAGAGTGAGGATACCGAGAACGCAATAATACTTTTATCTGTGACGAAGGTAATGGCCAAGTACTGCTTTGTGATAAGTAGAAGGCATGTGATAAGTAGAGGAGAAAGATAAGTCTCAAATGGAAAAGCCACGAGTGAGTCTTCAGATCTGTCCACATACCTGAAGATAAAGGTCAGAAGAGAGAAYAGCTATCAGCTGGTACACACCGTGAACATTGTTTTTCTGTGTAAAGGTCTGCTGTATCAACTCTCAGACACCTCCTTAAGGGATTATTTCTTCTGTTTCTTTTTTCAACCTATCATTTAAGCTGACATCATTTTTTTTTCCAAGGGGAGAGCTGCACAATCAGCATGACGGTGTTTTCAGAGTTCTCTTAACTTTCTCATTGCTAATTCTGTGTGGCTTTCAGCAGAGCCTCCTTTCCTACCCTCACCTCTGTGACTGCACCAGAGGGATCTGTCCTCCACCGTCTTCTCCCCTTCTGCTATAATCTCCATTGGAAAGCASAAATCAAAGTTTCTTCCCTGCACTGAGAGATCACAACCCTTCCTGCCCCTCCCATCACTAGACCCAGCTCAGATTTGAGCGTTTGAGACAGAGGTAAAGTTGATAAATAATAGAAAAATAATTTGCAATACTAAGAYTATTGTCATTCTACTTTGACATGGGGCTCCAATATTTCCAAAATATTCTTGAATGCYATAACATTACCAAAATTTAAATTTGCCTCAAAATCTACTTTCCCTCCAGATTCCCACATCACAATTGCCTGACATAGAGTACATAGAAACAGGGCTGCTTTCTTCTCTTTCCACAAAAGATTAAAGATGAGTAAACAAGGAAAAAAAAGTCAAAAATCCTCAAAAATTAATGAAGATACTTTGGGTTATTTTTATTTCTCAGTCAAAATAAATTTTCCCATTTTGAAATTGACCTTGATATTTAAATTCATATATCCCTCATTTTAGAAACACTGAAATTCTTAAATTTAATAAGATAAAATGCTTCACTTCAAGAATAGCAAAATCTGGTACATGATATAAGACATATTATGTGGATAATTATAATACAATTAAGGCATTATTTAATTCTAAAGAAATAATTAAATCTATAAAAAACCCATTTTGTTTCAGCACCTGCCTTTTGAGAATGYTGCAATTTTAACACTTTCCCAGAACACTCTGATTCAAATGCAACTGTTTTTTTCTGATAAGAAATAATTCTGTTGAAAAAGTCTTGCCCAGCTTCTGTCTGCAGCATAAAATCTCCAAGATAATCCATACACTTGCTGGCAACTATATCTGAAGTAGGAAGAAATGACCAGGCATTGAGGCTGAAGTGCTGCTACCACCAGAAATAATTTTTCCAGGTTAAATTTGAGACACGTTGAGAGGACAGCATGGCAGAACCTGGCAGTATTTTCATCCATACTGCGCRAGTTCTGTAGTTTGATAGAAGACTTCAATTTCCAGGGCTGTCATTTCAGCACCGTTCATGAGTATCAGATTCATTAAAGTGTTTTAACAGGTACCACAAGTGTCTCTGAGCACAATCCAGTGAAGAGCAGCAAAGACATGCTTTGGTGAATTTGGCCAGGCATCATGATATGTTGGTAGCATACTAAGTCAGAAGCAGAAAATCGACTTCGTTCCCCTTGAAGTAAACACACACCAC
The DNA here is from genome assembly GCA_014549065.1 of Cardinalis cardinalis. NCBI lineage: Eukaryota > Metazoa > Chordata > Aves > Passeriformes > Cardinalidae > Cardinalis > Cardinalis cardinalis. The sequence continues at coordinate 1,072,255 of JACDOX010000186.1, read as the reverse complement.
GTACRCTGCTGATTGAAGCAAATTAAAGTCCTAATAGTGCCTGCAGGGTGGGTTTGTGAACTTGTAACCTTGCTGTTTATTTATCCATCTCRTACGACTCTCAATTTCTATCTACTCTTATTTTCAGGGGTTTTACTCATCTTCTTCCTCCTTCCTACTCCTCTTGCTGGGAGGCATCATTTTTCCCACTCTTGATGTGTTTATTCTCCAATTTGGTTAGAAATTGTTTCTTTATTTTTCTATATGGAGCTGTCTATTTTTTTTAGCATGTAAAATTAACTGATTTTAGGAAGCAATTTTTTTTTTCTTTTTACCCCAACCTGAACTTCAGCCTTAAAGAGGAATGAAGCACAAGGAATCTCTTTCTCACCCTTTCCCTCTGTTTTGAAAACTGAAAATTTAGAATTAAAATTGTCCTGTCAAATTTTGACCAAAAAGGAAAAATTTTGTTGGTACTACCAAGAGAATAAGCTTTTACCACTGCTTTAAACTTACAAAACCCAGAAATGATGGTACAATTCTGAGACAGTCTGCATTAATAAGATCTCTTGGTTGATGTTTTGGGCAAAAATTATTCCAGTAAGACTGCTTATCRCACCGGCCATAGCTACAAGGCTCTAAGTCAAGTTGAAGTTAATTTTTTCATTTAAATCAGTTGTTCAATYTCACTGCAACATGGATAAACAGACCCCTAACTGTATGCTCAGAAGAAAGATCAGTGCTCATGCTCTCTTAATACGTCCCTTCTGACTGCAAGGTGACATTAACAGGTGATGTGTGAACACAATTCAAGTARGATGTAGATCTAGACAAACATGGGGGCTCTGCTGCCTTCCATTGTCCCAAAAATAATAATCATAGGAATCAAGTGACAGAAAAGCCATTTTCAGAGTTTTTTTTTTTTTTTCTATCAGAGGTTCATATTCTTTCAGCTAATGGAAGGAAAAAGGAGGTGTTTGGGAAAAGTGTTGAATCCTCCCTAAAATTAACCTGGGAGCCAGGATTTGAGGACAGAGGACAAGATTGTTTCATCTCCTGTGCTGAGGGGCCGCAAGGACTCACCACAGAAGTTACAAAATGCTCCCYGACTCTCTGAAGCACGGATTGCTGGAGGAAGTTTCCAGGACTGATAATGAAGAATTGCTCTTTTTAATGGTATTGGCTCAAATTGAAGGCTGTGAAGCCAGCACTGTTGAGCTGCTCATGCCAKAACTGGAGTGAAGTACCTTAGCCTGAGCTCCCCAGAAAAGGGTTAAACAGTGTGCACAGGAGGATCTTTTTGTGACTAAAGACTGTATTTCATCAGTGGCTAAGAGCAGAAGTAGGGAGAGAAAAATCTCAGTTCCTTTCCAATTTTGTGATAAAACTAATTTTATTCTTACACCTGCTAGTTTTCCCCCCTACCAGGTCTTCACTCCCTAGGCAGAGAGCTAGCAGTGCTCATAAATGCCTCTTAAAATAAAAATTTCTGTTCCATTAAACATATGAAAAATATGTTGCATTGAATACAGTTGGTTTGGGAAATCTGTTTTTATCCATTCTAACCAATCATCCATACGAACTGCAGCTGCCACAAGTGGCATGGAATATATTTTCTAATGCAAAGTTTAGGAACAGTGATTTTCTTCCAGAAAAGGCAGGCTGGAGATGTCCAGTATGCTGCTCATAGGTCATGAGCAGAAAACATGGCAAACTCAGATCCTGGGAAATGGCTTTTGGTTGCCAAAACTGCAGGATGTGSCCAATCTTTTAGACAGGTTTACAAAGAATAACAGGAAATTTACAAAGAGTAACAGGAGGAGACAGGAGGCAGAAGTCCCAGAACTGAAAGATCCTGTCAGTCTTGGAGATACCTACCTGAGATGTCTTCAGCCATGTCTCTCTGTCAAGAATGGAAAACTGAGTTTTAGTAGTCCTTAGTGGTGAGGCACCACTTTTTGAGTTATTCTAATCTGGCTTTAAATGTACTTTTCCTTATGTGATTTTACCAATACTTTCAATACTTTGGATTACTTTTGAAAAAAAAAACCAAAGAGCTATAAAGTTGGTTTTCCTTCAGACATGGAAATCGTACCCAAAAGAAAGCAGCTATAACACATCAAAGCTCGTGAAGTTGCCCATGTTTCCTTTTCCAAAAGAGTTTTCAGCATGGTTCAATATTTGCAGAGTGCTTTGAAGACAAAAAGAGGGCTAGATTTCTGTAACAGATGCGTGCTCTGTGCAAATCCAATGTGAAGCTCAGGTTCCTGGTAAATTACCAACTCCAGTTCTGGGCAGCATTTCTCTAATCCTTACAAACAGAGTGCAGCAGATTTGCTGTGTTTTGTCAGAACAGCAAGGATCAACAGAGAGCTAGCTACAGTGCATGCTTCTCAAGCCGTGAGGCTGAACAGTGACAAAGAAGACTATAATTTAATATTTTAAAATAGCAGTTAAATGAGAATGACAGTACAGAGAGGACGTTGGAAATTCTTTCGGAATGGACATCCCCCTTTGAGAAAATATTTCCTTTCCAATGGAAATTTCAATCAAAAATTCTCCAATGTAGAGGTTTGCCTGAGCTGCTGRGGACCCTTCCTATCCCATTGACTGGAAAGGAATGAAAAGGCTYAAGCAGTTCAAACATCATCCAGAATCACCAAGGTCCACTCAGATTAAAAAGGAAACAGAGTAATCCTTTAGTCTCTCTTCTTCTCAAGTAAAAAGTAACGATTCCAAATTTGTATATGTTTCAAGTTCAGATTAAGAAATTTTTAATTTCACGCCTGATTGTCATCCCAAGGAGGACAAGGTCTAAGCATGAGTGTTTTCTCAGCACTTTCTCAGCACTGGCACCTGAGTAACTAAAATGACTCTTTCCTCAGTCACATGRTTTTGTGACAGGTATATCTGCAAATGTGGGTAGAACTGGGACTTGTCTGTCTTACTTTACTTGTGGGTGCCATAAACAGAATCCTCTTCCTAAAAGACTATTTTTACAATTGCAAACTTTAAAACTTTTTTGTTCATAAATAACAAATAAGGTAATTTGAGGTAGTTACTGCTGTATCTGTCATCACATACTTTGCCATGCAAAGAATGCCATGCATCCTTTCTCCAAAGGTGGGGAAAGAATCAAATGAAGTTAGCTACAAACAGCTTCAAAAATAGCTGTTTGTATAAGCATTTAGTCTTTAGAAATATTTGCTRTGGTGTATTATGGATGTGAAATTTTTTCAAGATTTCAAAAAGTTATTGAAAAAGTTTTGTTTTTTCCAATAAGCATTGCAAATGTCTGTCAGAGTTTAAGGAGCATCTGGTTGAAACTCTGGACATAGGAATTCATTTTAGCTCTCCTGTGAAGAGCAGCGAGTTGGACTTGATGATGCTTATGGGTCCTTTCCAGCTTGAGATATTCTGTGATTTTATGCGCAGATTTAACAGGAAACTGTAGGAGGTGAGGGAGGTACCCTGAGGAAGTGTCACTGTGTGTTTTCTGTATTTCTTTATGTTTTCCTAGGCGTCTTCAGCTATCCCACATCACCCATTATCCTATCCCATCAACCTCTATCTTCTGATACTGAGCCAGATGGATCCTTGGTCTGAGCCAGAACAACCAGGTTTTATCTTCTTGTCATCTGAAAGTGCATGTATGGAAAGTCAATGTATGGGCTCATTCCTTATTCACGGAAAAGCTCAGACTGGAGGCTCCAGAGAAGTTTTGGAATAAATAAAAAGTAGCAATAGCTTATGGTACAATAATTAATTTATTTTTTGTACCATCTTGGTGATCAACTCCTAACCATTTCTACTGCTGCCTTCTCTAAGATTTGTGGTATGAGCAGATCTTTGCATCAAGCTTTTCACAGAGGGGTCCAGAGGAGCAGCAGCACCTGGGATTTTAAAAAAACATATGCATGTTTATGAATGCTTCCTTAACTCTTACACAAAATCATTTCTTCAAGCTCTTTCAGTAATGCCACGGAAGTCTGACCATCTCTGGATTTTTTTTGTCTAGAGTCTGGCTTCCCTTCCTCTCTCTCCCTGGAGAGCCACCCACTTTTCTCTTTGGTGTAGGAGATGCAGGAAATTTATGGTTTTATCAGCAGCAGCTTAGAGCATCACCTGCACCTGCTCTGTGCCCTTGGCTGATGTCTTGCAAGGCAGAAGCCAAGGCCATTGCTTCCCCACCTGCTCGAGGGAGAAGGGGAATAGTGGAATGTAATATCTCCTCACTCCCAATAGCTCCTAACGTTGATTCAGGGCCTGGATCATGCAAAGGTAGGGATGGTAGTTCCTTCTCAACATGAGTCTGGGCAGGGGTATGGTATAATCAAAGCTCMATTTGTTGAAAGCAGCCAGTCAATCCTGTTTTAAAAGGACAATCATTCAGTTATTAGGGAGTTGCATACTTTTKKGGGGAAAAGAAAATAAAACCTACAAAATAACCTGAAAAACCTACAGCACTGAGTGTTATATATAYCACTGGAATTTTTAGGGAAGCTGAGAAACAAACATTGACTTGTACTGAAAATGGCAGCCTTCCAGTAGGCAGTGTTGGACCATCCTTTACAATTCTTCACCCTAAATAGAGAAAAGCTGATAACTTGCTCTGAAAAATGCAGCTTTTTCTCTTCTCTGCTAGAGGATTTTCCTCTCACAATATCTTGTCAAACATGCTTTCTGTTTCTGAAAAAGGGGTTAAAGTTTTCTGCTATCCATTCAATCAGAGAGCTTTATGAAATAGGAGAATCACAGGAAGGGAAGATGGGAGAGATCTATTGGGTTATTTTGTGCATCCCTTTGCCAAGAGAGGATTGCTCCCTGGAGTATATTCCAGAGTGCTTTGTCTAGTCCAGTTTTAAATGACTCAAGAAACTGAGCTTTCACCACTTCCCTTGGGAGACTATCCTGCAGTCTAATAGTCCTCACTGGAAAGGCTTTTTTCCCTAACTGTCAGCCTTTTCTTTCCTTAAATTCATCCCATTTGTCCTACTTATAGTCTCTTTAAGTAGCCCAAAATTTCTTTTCATGCTTATAGTTTAAATTCTTTCAATGCTAGACCATAGGATCCACGTTCCTTCCCTGTTTAGCTATGTTAAAAATCTCTTAAAGCTAGAAAGACAATTGTGGTGATAGCAAAGARCTAGCTTCTAATCTCCACACAGTAAAGGATCTTCACACTGTGCATGGTGTGACTTTCAGCTGTTTCCCTAGACCATAATTTTATTCCACTTCAAGCTAGTAGATTTTTCTCGTTGATTTTAACTACTGAAAGATGGTTCTAATTTTTACATGAAGACAAGGCACTAAATGAGCACAAAGTATTCCTATCAGAGTTCCATCTGTGTCCTCAGTTTCCTTGTCTTGAAAATGACCCCAAACCCAAAGAGAAAACCTAAGCATCTATTTTATCTACCCCTTTTCCATTTTATTATTAGAACTTTAATTTTCTGAAAAAGCTTGCAAAAAGAATTGCGCGGAATGTCTTATAAAATCTATAAATGCTTTTTTAAGAACTTCAGAATTCACTGGGATACTGAAAGAGACACTCATGTGGAAGGAGAAAGTATTATTCTTATTAACCTTTCCTCCTGAGGAAAGCTGGTGAAGAAAGAAGCCATGCAGGGAAAACTATTTTAAATATACTTTAGGGTGGAATTCACGCACCATGTAATTCCCTTTTAAGCTCTATATTGCTGGCCCTCTGCACAGGGGTGAATATTGCCCCAAGGCCTTGGCRATCAGGTGATGTCACACTGGTTTAATCAGTCGGTTCTAAACCAGATRCATGGAAGCCTGCACAAAGCCTTATGTTGATTTACATGGACTTAACAGTCTCAAGTCACTTTAAACTGACTTTAAACACCAATTTAAACAGAAAAATAAGAATGTCATGAAGCACTTTGCAGCACTTTTAATAAGAATGTCATGAAGCATTTTGCAGCCTCAAGTTACATGGTAGGGCTTGCCCCCATAGATGTTGTTTTAGTTGTCAATTCCATTAATAGGTACTATTTCTTATTTTACCTCACCTGAAAGCAAACATCATATGTTGTTTTATTAATAAGAAGTTTTATTAAAAATTTTATAGCCAGAATCTTCTTCCTCATAATCCTGAGCCCTCTTTTGCAGCTTTTTTTTTCTCTTTTCAAAAATATGAGCAATCCATCCCATTTCAGGTTCACAGAAAGCTCTTGATTCTCATTTTTGTTAGCTGTGTATATCCGAAGTCTTTTCACAGGCTTCAATCACAGATATAAAAACCTAAAAACATCCTTAGGTTATTTATTCTGTAAATGAAACTACAGTTTTTCCCAGTTTTMTTTCAGTTTCATTTTCCAAGAAGTAGTCAAGGATTTATTCAAAATCATGTGATCCCTAAAATAATCATTATTCCCTATATTATGGCTAGTATTATATCCCATGCACTTTCACTTACAGGCATGTCTGTCAAAGGGACCATTTTTCAGCCTCACAGTTCCCATGGCTCTGTCACTTTCTTACTTACAGAGGCCCAAAATGGAAACTATTTTTCTTTTCATTATGAGCTGTCACTTTTTCATCTTGGCACTGAGATGATAGACTTCCATTCATCTTCTGTATTACCTTTCCTGAAGCCTCTGACACAGACTGACACAATGCAAAATGCAAGAGATCTTGGAGCATACATTGGCAATTTCTGGGAAAGGCACTTGCTTGTCTTGGTTTGTTGTTTTAAATATATATTGAAAATGCCAAGCTGCATGGTGCGTTGGAAATGTTAGCGGGGGATTCTCTGTTTATTATGATCATTACAAAGCAGAACTCTCACATCCTGAGCAAGAGCAGTTGGATCCAGCGTGGGATGCTGTTGACTTCACCTTTTCTAAGGGCAATGGGGAAAAAGTTTGCTGCAAATCAATGTTGGTGTAAGGAGATAAAAGCAAGGCTTCATGGAGTGCTGCACATTGCAGCAACCAAGCCACTGCCACATGGTGAGTCCAGTGAAAAYGCTGGGAAGTGCCTGCTTAAACTGCTGTGAAGTGACTGAATCATTTTGAGAAAAGGGAATGATTTCAATCAACCTTAGAGCAGAAAAAATCAGGCACCCATTCACATGCAGTGAGACTACGTGAGGCTGTCAGACAAACTTTCCCTCCTGCATTTGTCGCTGAATTTTCTGCACAGCCGGTGTAGAAGGCAGCAGAGGGACCCATAGTGGTGATGCTGAAAGGTACACACTCCCTCTGCACTGTTTGTGCATGGCAGCCTTGAAATCTACTCAAACAGAATTGAATGGAATCCAAACAGCTCTTATTGTCACGTCCTTCACTAAAGCTAATGTACGAGATCTTGCACTCTYGGAGATTGAAAAATCATTTCGTTAGGAATCAGAATAAGTTTTCTGTAGTTTCTGGTCATATATTAGCCGTGTACAAAAGCCATCCAGGGCAGAATTGAAGGCCAACCACCATTACCTGCCTATCACTGTTAAACGGGATCAAAGCATCAAGTTAGGTACATAACATACACCCTACCCCACTGAACAAAGAATTATCGTGGTAGGGATCTTGTAGAATTTATGTGATCTAYGTAGATGTCTGTGTTTGTTTGAGTGACCTTTAAGCAATCCACACAAGTCAATAAAGGCCATCTCCACCACAGGAAACAAAAAACCTGCTAGTCAAGCACTTTGGAGCCAATCCTCTCCTACAGAGCATCATCTGCCTTGCAACACAGTTGTTGTTCACTGGTTGTGGGCTGGAGCACCACAGTTCACTCCCTCAGAGATGAAACCAAGCRGGAACCTGGGAGGAGGAACATTCCKAGACCAGGTCTCTTGGCAATGGAATCCAGGCTGTGCTGGTTTGACCTTTCTGTCCTGCACAGTTCTCCTTGGTACCCTCACASGGCGCCATCCATTTTCCTGCTGCTCCCTAGAGAGCATAACACATGGTCTCCATTTCATTCTGTAAAAATAGACAGCTATAAGGAACTGCAGCAGCRTTTTAGATACATCGAGTATGAAATAAACCAGAAGCATACAAAWTATCTTAGAGCACACAGATTATCTTAGAGCTATATAGGAGAGCAGACAGGGCCTAAGAAGACCTACAGATAGTGAGGGCACAGTGTTTACTGTGGAGAGAGGGATGTCTTTGCTTAGTGTAGACATAAATTACCCTGAAGCACTTGAACTGGAACCCAGAGACCACCTTGAGGTGCAGGATTTTTGCAAAGGAGATGAAGTCTTTGAAAAGCCACAGATGGCTGGTCCAAAAATGGACCAAGAATGGTGTAGGGTCCACAACTTTACTAAATATTCAACAGCGGTGCTCCAGTATGCACTCTTTTCAGAAATTTAATCAAACTGAAACTTAAGCCCATTTTTTTCTAGTGCACTGATATGGAGAACAAAGATTGCCTTTACTCTTTGCAACAGCTTTTCTTGTACTTGGAGACTGGTTATCATGTTCCTCTTAAACGTCTCTCTATTTTGTCTAACAACTCCAGATATTCTGTTTTTTCTTGATAGACTGTGTTTTCTAGCTCTCTAATTCTTCTTGTTGCTATTCCTTGGACTCCGTCTAATTATCCTATAGTTCTCTTGAACACTGTATTTCATCACTGGATATAATGACAAAAAATAGAGAACAACAGTGACTTCATATCTCTTTCAATACATTGTTGTCTCATAGTCTTGCTTTTGCATCAATGCATGATTGCATGATTCTGTTAATACTTTGCAGTTTTAAGAACTTGTAAGGCCAAAAATATTTATGTGTGAAATGGTGTCTTACCCTTCCAGGAYTGAAATTCTAAATTTACATTTGCTGAACAGTCTAGCTAATTGGGARGGCTTGATGGGTTGGCAGACAGTTATGTATAAAGTTCCTGCCTCTCCCAAGACTGTCCCAAGGCTAACAGGCTGACACATTATCTCCCCTGTTATATTTCATAATTTACRTGATTTTCTTCAGAGTTACTACTGTTGATTGTTTTGCATTAATTGTCAAAGGAAAAAAAACCTTCCATTTTACATAGAGCGGAGTTAAATACATCTAGAATCAAAACGTAGAAAATGAGAGTTTTTAGATGACAAAGAACAGGAACTTCAGCTGGAAATTTAATTGAATATTCTACACATGAATGAAAAAAAAWGTAAGGTATCTCTGATAAAGAACTAAAGAAATTTGAAGAATTTTTGATCTTGGAAAAAATTTAACTTTTGAAAGAGCTTGGTTTCACAGAAGACTTTGGAGAGAAACTTTGGATCCCTTGGAACACAGCTGAGAAAAAATCATGAGTGGTTGGAATAATTTCAGATAGTTCAATGAATCTCCAATGGAAGATCAGATTACTGTACAAATCAAAGTCTGAAAAGTGAGACAAGAGTCCTAGAGCACTCTGGCCTAAACTTAGAAAAAGACACTAAAATTTATCAAGTTAAAAATAATTAGAAGACAAAAATTCAAGTTTTGGCAATAAGAAAATAACATAAACTGTTGCCAGTACTTGAAATACAGAGAAAAAAGAGTGAGATATCTAGATAAGAGTCTGAGAAATGTGATGTGACTTTGTAAAAAGCATAGTGAAGGACTGCAGAGACCAAAAATCATGTGAGTGCAACCTTTATGGAAGTAGTTGTTTTATTTATGAAGATTGAAATTGTTTTGCCTAAGTTCTCAAAGACTGAAAATACCTGAAAGGAAGACARAGTTTTCTGTTGTGCAAAGAGCTCTTGGGAATGTTGGGCTCTSAACAGAAAATGAACTCTTGTTTATAATATTTTTATGTTAATAGAGCTACTGAAGTAGTGACAAAGGATTTTGTAAGAAAATTGGTCACTCTGAGTATCAATAAATAGAATATATTTTTTCTCTGGAGAATCATATTTTCTCCAGGGTTATGTTAAGTGAAATAGATGTGAAAGTTTAGTAGTACTTCAGAAATAAATATTTTGATAATGGCAYGGCTTGAGTGGGAAGCACTTGAATTAGCAGGAATGAAGGATGTATCTGGGATATGGCAAAGTAGCAGAGGAGACATTTGGCCTGAGAGTGCAAAGTGAACATCAGTCCCRTGTTGAGTATAGGGAAGATGACTACACTGCAGTTCAGAGTGGATTTAACAGGTAGCAAAACATAGCACAAACACCCTGATGACACAAGGGTTTCGTCCAATTCCCAGCTATGTTTTGGGACCTATATCAAAAGCTCTGACGAGACAAAACGCACTGACTGTACTCAGTCATGGTCACTCTAAGACACTGAGGGGTTTCCATATCAATTCCAGGTGCTCTGGGTGAATCACGTACAGGTAACTCACCTTGCTCTACTAGACTGTCAGCTTATGCTGTTCAAAGACTTGTTTTAGGCTTYGGAAGATTTTCCTGGTTTTGCCCTTTCAAAAAGAAACTTGCAATTAGATAATTAAGCACAGATATGTAGAAAGACTGGATGCGGACTTCCTGAAAATATAGAACATGSTTGGAATACAGACATGAAATTCTACTTTATCTTCACTTATATAGTTCACTTTTATTACAGTTGATTAAATTTTGATTAAATATGAATACATCTTCCCTACGTTGTTGCAGTATATGAACCAGACAGTTGTGTCCTACTTTGACATGTACCTTAAAAATCAATTAAACATGAGAAAGAAAAGGTATTATATGCCAATACTGGACTTCATTTCTACATGGACTGTAAAATTTCTAAGTTTAGGGATGATCAAACTTAGTGRGCCTGAATTTAGTCAGTGACTTCAAACAGAAAAATAATATGACCTTTTTCTTTCCATACCATTCATCCTCAGCATTTCTTTTCTTAATTTCTGTGGTATTTAGATGCAATTTTTATTATCTGTCTCATAATCTGACGGTCTTCTGCAAATATGATTTTTCCTAGCTGCTGAGGCATCACTAGATGATTGCTTACATCACAGTTATTTAATTCACAGAGTGTCTGAGAAGCCCCAAATTTCTGTAACCCAACTTGTTTCCAACAACTGCTGAGCTCAGTGATGTTCTCAGCAGACCTGGTGCTCTGATTATGCAGGTCAAGAACCTGGATGAATCATTCTGCAGCATATTTCCATCTCTCCACATGTGTTTTCTTTTATGGAGAAAACAAAGAAAAGAGACGGTTGTCAAGGTATGGCTAGGATATACCTGTAAGAGGAACCACTTGTGTGGCTCAGTTAGTCTTGCCTTCTATTGCCAACTTCTCTCCTAATCTAATTTTTAAAAATAAAATAAAAAAATTAATAATAATGGTAAAAATAATGCCTGTTATGCAAATAAGTAATGAGAAATATGAGAGGAAGATTTCAAGATGTCTRTTGAAGTTGACATAGTGGTTTATTACACATATATATGCACACTGAAGACTAGACCTAAAAACTTATTTTATTTCAGGTAGACTCCTGCTGTAAGACTGAAAGAAAAAACCAAAATTATTCCCAACTTTTTGTTTTAAAGAATAAATAGGGGTTTTGCATTGAGTTATTAGTTCCAGTGTTTATAGCCCTCTTCTTTTGTTCATGCCTCATTCAAACCATGATGTGGGCTCTTCACAGAGATCACAGACAGCTCTGCTGTKCTTGGAAGGTCCCAAGGTAATGTTTGTAGACAGAGGATGGCCACTGTGGGCCACTCATCTACATAGTTAAATATGTTCCTGCTTACAGAACTGAAAGTGCAGTTCTCCTATCTCTTTGTTGTAAAGAGAATATATTTTTTTTCTTGCTTAGATTCTGTGTTTACAGACATGCATGTAAAAAGCATATGCATTACATTAACAGTAATCTTTATTTTGCTATTAATCAACTGTGGAGGAGCTCTGAGAAGAATTATTTTGAATGTTAGATGTTTTTTAAGCTTCATCTTGCTGGAAATTGTCACCAAAGTATGTCTAAAATCATGCGTTGTGAGGTTAGAGTAGCTTGTGATTTTGTACTCCTGGGTTCTTTCTGGAATATGAGGAAAGTGCTTTGTGACTGAGAAGTCTAGAGTTTTCTTTTTTTTTCTGGTACCAGACCTAAAAGAATAATTTTCTCATACTTTATCACCTACTTTCTTTTAGCATTTTTTCCTATTAAGCATTTCTATTACCAGCATCTGCAGCTGAACTCTACTTTAATAATTTTACATCATCTTGGTACCCTATATAGTCCACTAGAATAATTGGAAGAAAGAACCAGAGAGCATTCCTTGATTAAGGAGTTTCCATGGCCATTGCAAAGTACAAAATATTTCTAAGCTTGCCTTGTTTAATCTGCATCAATAAAAGGCAAAGGAATATGGCAGAAATTGACCAGACACCATAGAGACAGGACTATTCTCCTTTTTCACGGGTTAGGAAAGAGAACATCTGTACAAAATTATGTCATTCTGCAGCTGGGAAATCCATCCTTATTCCAGAACAGATATAAGCAAATGTGAAATTAGTCCCCTTGATCCTCATTCAGCTTTGCCCAGTGTTCAGGAATTAAGTGATACAACAGAAAATTAGACCTCTTCTCCTTTTATAAAGAAAAGTCAAGTCTTGGTCTATATTGTGTCAAAACTGTAAAAAATGAGATATTCTTCACCACTGATATGACTGCAAAGCAGAGCTACAGTGATGCACATTGTAATGGAAGAGCTGATTTCCCCTTCATCTATGATCACAGGAATCTGTAAAATAATACATGTGAAAGTGTGGCTATGTTCTTTGGAGACACAAAAGAAGGAGGTGGGGGAAGGAGTCCTGCAGCAAACCATAGGCCCAAGGGGTAAAGCAGGAAACCAAACACAGAGCAAGATCAAAGGATACCTTGGAAGGACCAACAGAACCTGCACTCCAAGCAGTCAAGAAATTGAAACTGACACAAAGTCAGTTAAATAAAGTGCAGAGCTCATCTGCTGTCGGCAGCAAAGGGTAGTCACTGCTGTATTTCCACTTGTAAATAAATCTGTGTGCGTAACACAGAAATAGAAAAAAACCACAAAGAGCATCCTGTCACTATAAATAAAGCTCACTGTTTCACACAAGGGGCTGCTTGTGTCATGGAAACTCTCAGGTCAGCTTCAGCTGATGCACCAATGTAGTATTAAAAAAACAGCAGAAAGGGGACATAATTAACGTGGCAGGGAAGGTATAAACTCCATTGCCAGCAAAAATATCTTCAGCAAATTTAAATAAAACTCTTCTTTATTTCTCCGATTTGTCGTATTTTCCTTAAGATTCCATTTTAGTAGAAGTTAGCAAGAGCAGTTGAAAAGGGGAAGTTAATAAATGTTTTTATATTTTAGAACCCTTCATAATGGCATTGAAGCTCACATTTGTGCTTTTSTCTGTGAGGGAGAAATCTCTATCCTGCTGAAAACATTATATTTTGGGGGAAATATTCCAAATTTGACTAGGAAAGAAAGTGATAACAAATTACAGGGTGACTTGGGAAATGTGGAAACAACACAGCATCTAGAGCTCCTTCAAGAATTGTTTTAGTGCTAATTGCTCTTAAAAATACAAAATTTTCAGAGTTGTTAATGATGGACATCTCATCCATCCCACKTTAATTTTCCACATGCTTTATATTAAAAATCCAGGCTTATAGTTCTAATGATTTTTTCTCTTTCTTTTTTTTGGTTGCCACATTCAGTAAGGAGATCTATCTCACTTAAAGTTAATTCTTTATGCATAAAATGGTCCTAGTAAATACAGCTGGCAAAGATTACAGTGCAGCCCAGGTGAGAAAACATAGATTTCCAGTTTAAGATGAAAAGCAGAACTTTGTAAACTACATATGAGATATGTTGGTYATACCCATAAAAAGAATTTATAGGAGTTTCATATCTTTCTATATCTTTCATACCTTCTATATTTTTCATATTTTCTGTATCTTCAGATATAGAAACATATATTTAATGTTATAATTAATATAATATAATTAATTAATATAATTAATACATATATTCAATGAGATTATTCCTATTCTTTCTTACTCAGAGATCGCCATTGAATCCATCCTTCTGTATGGAGACACAGTCATCCTCTGGAAGTGAATGGATTCATATCTGCTAACTACMAAAAAATTGCCTCAGTGGAAGTTAAAGGCTTAGAATCATCCTAGGATGGTTTGGGTTAGAATGGAAACCATCCAGTTCCAAACTCCCTGCTATGGRCAGGAGCACCTTTCACTAGACCAGGTTGTTCCATACTCCATCCAACCTGCCCTTGTACACTTCCAGGGGTAGGACCATAGCACCCATGAATCAGTATCCTGAGTTTAAGTGAGGTGAAATATTCCCTTGGTAAATCAGTTTCTTTGACCCAATGTCAATGTTTAAGGAAGTTTGTCAAAATTTTTCTGTAGCTTCATGCAAGGTTGATCTCAACTTGGTCTAGATTTTGAGACAAAGAGGTCGTGTATTGACTACATAAACCGGATGCACTACTCAGGTTATCTGGAATGAAATAGATCAGTTGCAGCTGGTCACAATTAAAGATAAAGGTCAGTGCCAAACTACCCAGTGAAGAGAGCTTGCTTTTAGCAGGTTTTTTTTTTGTTGTTGGCTTCTTTTCCTGCTTCCATAGAGAAAGTGAGGAGTTTTGGGAGTAAACAGATTTCTTCGCTTGGCTGCAGACCAAAAGAGAGTATACAAAACAGGGCTTACAGGCTATTAAGATGATAATTGCTTATAGAACTGCTAAAGCATGACATCACTTCAGACTAGTTCACCTGAGAAATTCAACTTCAGTAAGCCYGAAGAGTGACTGAAATAAATTAGGAGATCTGAAAGATTCAGAATTGCATCAAGCCTAGATGAGCAAGAGGAAGCGAATCAGATAAATACATTAATACACACATGGTGACGGATGAGGCAGATGACATTTTATGCTTCTTTAAACTGACTGATGAAGATGAGAAAAATTAGAAATACCAGTGGACAGGTTCAATAATATCTTCTAGCACACATTAAAAGGGAATCTCAAGAAGAGGCTATCAAACATAGGCATAGGAAGAAGAAAAGTGTCCCCACAAAAAAAATATGGTGGTCCCTCTGAAAGGTTCAGTGGRACATATGGGACATATGAAGCTCTGCAAGGTGAAGTGAGACCCTGGAATGACATGGAAGATCTAACAAGAAGAATAAAGATAAAGACTTTTCAGCAAAGGGAATTATATTTACACGTTAACATAACCATGATTTGTAAAAAGAGTTTGTGAGAAATTGTGAGAGAAAAACAATCTATGTGGAAAAATGGGAAGATTCAATTAAAGCCCTTGATCCAATCTGAAAAAGAAACACATAAAGCTGTATTATGACTGAAAGTATGACATTATTTCTCCTAGGATCTAACAGAGGTTTAGAAATATTGCATAGGAAAAAAAAGAAAGACCTTATGGGAAGGTCATTTTTATTACCATTTGGCCAGCTTTAGAAATGAGTATGGAGGCACGGAGTGTTCTAGTGACTTTTGTCAATCAGCCTGAATGTGGAATCCAGATGGCATTTCATTCATAATCAAGTTGTGGCATTTTGGCTCTATTCCTGAATTATCCAAAGYTATGACTTTCTGCTCCATATCAGATAGGAAGAAAAACGTCTCCCAAAAAATGAGAGCAAATATGGAAGGATGATAAAATTTACTTAGTTCCAAGTGTTTGCTGCACTGGAATTCCTGTCTAAGGAATGTACAGAAATTGTGCTTATATCTGTTGTCATGTTAGCTTCAGTATAGTGGCAGTCAATCCAATAGGCTTTGAATAAGTCCCTGCAATGTTTTCCTCCTGAAACATTTGGATTATTTTAAAGAAAATTCTGGTATGACTTTTCTTCGTCTTTTCCATGAACAGCTTAATGGTTGGTTCCTGTACATTTGGAATACAGGCATCCAGGTGAATCAGCACCTCTCCGTGTCTGGAGAGGTGGATTAATAGAATTCAGTGCTGTCCACAAAGATTAAACCAGATCATGTGCAGTGACAGCAAAATAAATACCATATAACAGGAGCTGCAGCAGATGAGACATGGCCTATCTGTCTAGTCAAGCAGGAGAAAAGACACTGCAGCATCATGTCAAGGAAGCAAGCTCAAGGCATCAATTTAGCGAAAAAAAATACCTAACAYGGAGCGGGTGCCTTTAGAAATGTTGTGTCACTTTGTCTTCATTTTGCTTTTTGAATTAAAGTACTTACTCTATAAATTAACCTGCTCTAAGATCAGTTCTGGAAAGAACCTGCCCCACAGTCTAAAACACTGTTTTCTCTATTCTGCAGAGTACATAACATCTTTTTTCTTTTTTTTTTTTTTTAATTTCATATTCATTCTATAGATTTCCCTGATTAGTACCCAAAGAATGACAGTGAAACTAATCTTCATCTGCATTTTATGAAATCATGACAGCTTGATAGTACTGCAATGGGACATTTCACAGGGTACTGTGGGGGCACTGTTTATACCACTGACACAGAATAATGCAGTGTTGTTAGCAGTGCAGATCATCAAATTCAGGTAATTATCACTGCCACATGCTTTCCTGAACATAAAAATATTAAACAGCATAATTTAAAATGCTAGCATGCTTCTGAATATGTCTTTTTAAAACAGAATCTGATTTTCAGATTAATTGGATGAGAATTATGAAAGTAAGGAAAAGTTCAGTTCCTGGGTTAAAAAAAAGTAAAGAAAAATAAATTGTGAGCAGAAGAATAATTTTTTGTGTTATTTTAATAAAAAACAGAAAGAAAAAAGAAAGGAAAAAATCCATGAGAAGGATCAACTTTTCTTCCCAACCATATGGTGTCTGAGAGCATTAGCTATGGTACAACATTACTTATATTTAATGTTTTTTCTCTTTGACTTGATAGAGAGTCAGCAGAGAAGTTGAAAAACCATTTAAAAAGAAAAAGAGGACTTTGTAAAAAATGGTTTAAGATTTTAGTACWTTATTTTCTGCTCCTTATTTGGACTGAATTTCTTCCCTAAATTTTTCTCAACTTTGTAAATAACTTTGGACTACATAAAACTGTAGCTTTTTACAATTTTATTATTAAGCAGAAATAAGATGAACTACCATATCCAAAATTCTGCAGAAAARATGGGGAAAATGGTATACTGGGAACTCTTAAAACAGACATATTTTAGCTATTTAAATACTGATTTAAATGTCTAAATTTATGCATGAATACAYGAAAATCCTCAACATAATCTTCTAAAGTTTTAGTCCACTAATATTTAAATCCAGATTAAGGAAATTTGCTGGTCTAAATATAACTGGAGTTGCCATATGTATGCATTTTCATACTTTGTTTATCTTTTACATTAACTTTAGAACTTATTCTAGGTAGAGTGGGGATCACTGGTTAAAATATTCTCAGGGAGGATGAAAAAAGCTCCCACATGTTTTTAATAATAATTTTGATAACTTTTATGACCAAATTTAAATTTTCTATGCTTGGTAGCTCTTCTTAGAGGGTTTTTCATATCTGTGCATGTGTACGCATATTACTTTTACAGAGTCTCTCTGTGACTGACTCTAGGTTCTTCCAAAATGAAATTATTTGCTTAGCAAAGATATCTTAGACTTTAGCARTTGCAGTAAGGAAAAAAAAAAATCATCTTCACCCAGAGTGCTTAAATGTGCTCTGATCTGGACGCACAGAAAATGCATGAATTTCTATCAGGGGAAGTTTAGGTTGGATATTAGGAAAAGATTCTTCCCTCATAGGATGGTTGGGCACTGGAACAGCCTCCCCAGGTCACTGGTCTCAGCAGCAAGCCTGACAGAGTCCAARGAGGGTTTGGACCATGGTCTCAGGYACATGGTGGGTTTGTTGTGATTGTCCTGCGCATGGCCAGGACTTTGAGGATTCCTTCTGCTCTCCTCTAGTGTAGAATATCCTATGATTCTATGACAAAAAAGAAGATYGAAAGGAAAGCAAAAGCTTTTGTTGAAATGAAGAGTCAGCTGGTCTGCATGGGTAGGAAGAAAACAATTTACATGGGCTTCAGTGTGACAGAGAATTTTGATCTATTGGAACATAAACCCATCCTGGAGGATATCATGAGCACAAAGAAGATGTTGCAACTGGTTGYGAAATCCGGCTTTCAGTACGGGACTCTGAGACAGCTGCCTGGGACAGACAGACTTTAAATGTGACAAGGAATAGAGACAAAAGAAGCAGGCTGAAATTCACCATGTAAAGGGGTGTTTGAAAAGARATGGAAAGAATAGCTACAACTTGTTTTTCAGCCATGTAGATAGTCAGAGGCTTTCATGGCTCAGACCAGCCTCAGACAGGACCCTCATTTGACCCCTGCCATAAGTCCAGAGCCCCATTTTAGCTCATTTTTGGCCCCTAGTACCTGTACTAGTTTATTCACCCCTCCTGGATCACTCTCCTTCTTGCAGCAGCTGAGGTGGAGCTGCACAAGGAGCTCTCAGAAATTATTGTGACCATCCTTAAAGGACTTAGAGGAAAGTCCAGGCCATGTGGTTTTTACAAAAAAACCCCACACCCTCAAAATTAGATGGCATTTTTCAACTTGGTGCTTTGTACCTCAATATCCCCACCTACAGAGTACGTTTTCAGTCGTGTTGTGAATTTAAATATATTCATGCCTACAAAGCAGACAGATGGTATATTGTTGAGAATTGCTGAAAAGCTTGGGAAGAAATAAATGAATCTGTCTTCAAAATAAAAGTTGAATAATATGTAATAAACATATGAGACTCTTTTTCTTTTATGAATTAAAAAGAAAGCATTTAATAAGTGCTCGCTAAGCAGGTAGTCTCCTTTTGGAAATGAAAAATGCAGTGGAAAATAATTAATGACATACTAAAATGGACAGAATTAAAGAAATGTGTTGCCTTAATTCCTTTTCTTGTGTGTATATCATATATTTAAAAGCAGACTGACATAACAGCTAACATTTTTATTCATACCTTTACCCTCAAAATATGGGTAAGGAGAGGTTTGCATATTATCCCCATGGGACGGGACTGAAGTATGATGCTATATAATTTGGCAGCTGTGAAATTTTTGTGATCTACCAAAGGCAATGGGAATTGTTCCTCTCCAACATTGAAAATATTATTCCCTATAGAATCCCTATCTATAAGTAAATGATACTTGGATGATTGGCAAAGTGTTTTGTTGAGTTGATTAAAAAAGAAAACCCTGCCTTCTTGGTCAGAGCTTCATGTTTTCATTGAATCTGTCTGAGCTACCCTACATCTCTTGAGAAGCTTGCTCCTCAGCTGTGTATGTTACCTATTAGAATCAGAATAGTTTGGATAGGGAGAGACCTCTAGGATCCTCAAGTCCATCCACTAACCCAACTTTGCCAAGGCCACCACTAACCCATGTCCCCAAGCATCACAGCCTTTTGAGWTTTTTAAATCCCTCCAGAGATTGTGACCCCACCTTGAGCAGCTTTGCCAGGGTTGAAAACTCTTCCAGTGAAAACATTTTTCCTGATATCCAGTGTAAACCTCCTTGGTAGAACTAGAACTCTGTTTCCTCTCATCCTAGCTCTGGATTTGCATGGCAGATCTGCATCAAGATCTGAGCATCCCAGCAGATTGTCTGGGCAACTCTAACAATTGCTTATATAAAAAAAAATATTCTCGCTTTAGTCTGACACAGAAAAGAACACAACAGATTGCCTTAACTCTCTAAAACTCTTGTTTAAGAAGCCTGTTTTTCCTCAGGAGTTCTCTGACCTTAACTGAAATGGCTGAAATTGTGCAGACATTTTGTGTTTCATACATTAGCTGTTGTCAGTTGTGAAATACATATTCCTGAGCCTTTTTAAATGGCCAGGAAAGTCACATCAGCTTTCTGTACCCTCAGCCTTTTCAAACAATTGCTACATTATGAACCTTGTCTGGTCAAGGAAGTAGCAGCTGAGTCACACAAAGACCAAATTATCCCCTSGGCTAATTTTATATACCACAAACACTAAATCAAACAATTACTTGGATATTTTGGGTGTGATATATACTGCTCATATATGGATAAAAATGACTTGTCATTGCTGAAAGTGACTGTTCAATTCACTGTGAAGGAAGGGGAAGACAGTAAASTCTCTTAGTTTCTCTGTGCATATTTTCAAATTAATGGCATGTTGTAATGAATTCTAAATTTGACAAATAGCCATGATTTATCCCAAATGAAAGCAAGTCAACAGGGCAAACAGCAGAACCTTTTATTTCCTATCCCTTTCCTTTGAGGTGCTTGACGTTTTGCCTGCTTTTCATTTCTGAACTGCCTTTGTTGATGCACAGCTTTCTTCTTTTCCTCTTTTCCTTTTTGTGTCTTTGTGTGGTTTATTTTTTATTTTTGTTTTTCCTCCTTGAAATTAAACTGTTTGTCAAATGCGGTAATGGGTAGAGTCACAACGTAAATAGTTAATGATGCTGTTGTCTTCTGAGGATTTCTCTGGGTGTAATATCCCCAATCTTTATGCAACCATACACTTGACTTGCACATTCTGAAGCCCTTCACAAAGGGCAATGCTGCTGCTTGTCTAAATAGTACATGATTACCTCGGTTAGTTTTGTGGCTGTGGTAATGTTCATTTTATGAGCTCAATCTGGTTCTGAGCCATCTGAACTTGATATTCCAGATGCCTTATCCCTAGTAGCACCAGCTCATATACTGTGTACACATGTGTACAGTGCAGGCTGCATTGGAAAGGCTCGGGTTCGTTCTCAAAGTCACACCATGCTTTCCTTCAAACCTTACAGAAAAGGGTCTGTGAGCATGGGGGACAAAAAAGACTCTTAATAGAAGTCCCAAATATTCAACAATTCTGCATTTATTATAACAGGAAGCTATTTGGTTTTGACAATCCCTGTTTTCATCACTGGAGAAAGTGACTTCATACATTACTGTTGCACTGCCACGTGACACACAGAAAACAACAAAGATAATGGGACATGGAATTAAAGCTGCCTTGAACTATTGCCTGTTTACCCAGCAGAACAAAGGAGTAGGTGTTAGAGTTCCTTCATTTACCATAAGTGTGTCTTTGAGGTAGTCAACTCTACCTGCCTGCTAACTTGGGGATAATAAAATACATGCCTACCCCACAGGGATGCTGGGATGCTTAATGAACTAATTAGTACTGTTCTGTGCTCTGGTGGGAGGTGTTACCTGTACTTCTGTTTAGAGCAAGCGTAGCTAGCACTTTATCTATTGCCTGAGAAAAGAAAAGAGAATTTGCTCCTCATTCAGGGGTTTTTACATTACTTATATCAGTATAAATGCTCTCAAGCCAAGCATCAAAGTGATCACAGTAAGAGCCAGTGACTATAAACGGGAATGGAATTTGCCTGAAGAGTGTGTGAGTAATAATAGATTTCCATGGACGTGTTTGTGTATGCATTTAGCATCAAAGTCTGCAAAAGTTCCTCATTCCTACACAGCACACAAGAACTGCTTTTTCGATGGATGGTGTTGTTTCCTAGCTGTGGAGGATAAAAAAGGTCTGTACTGGAAGCTGAAAGAGAAATTTAAGTAACTGGATTATAATTCCCCTTCGTCTTGTGGCAAAGACCCTGAGGTCAACCCTTATTTCTTATAAAATTATAAGAGTCTGTAATAGCAAGAGAAGGTCTCAGATTTATCCCTCATCCAAAAAACAGTGACTCTGGTGACACTCAGTGCCCAGGCACAAGCTGTGAGATTCATTGAGCATTCAGGCACCTACTGAATCATCAGGACCATTACAAATCTCCTCCTTTTTATTTTTCAGTTCTTGTGATTATTATTGTTACTATGATTATTGTTATTACTATGATAACTATTATGCTAGTACCAAGTTTGTGATAAATTCATTTGATTTCTGGTTTCCAACCTATGCCATGGGCAGTGAAGATCTGATCATTATAGAGCATGGAGTCTAGGGCATTATTCTGTCCTACAAATACAAGTGTGCATTTTAAGATGAAATTAATGGTATCCTAGACTTCAGTGGCTATTTTGACTAATATGCTATTGATAATACAAAAAATCTGTGTCACCTGGCATAATGTAGATTTGCAGAAAAAAAATCTAAAATCCTGTTCCAAAACTGTTTYTTTTTTCAGAGTCGGGAGCACACAGCAATAAGTGTTTTATGAACACTTTTTCAGTGTAGCCTGATGAATTAAAAATCTGAAGATGAGCACACCAGAGATGCTGAATGTAAGATTGATTCTGTTTCTATCCAAGCCTGCGAAGTCCATGGATAAATAAAAAGGCAAAAACTGGAGGTAGAAAATCCCTTCTGATTGGGAAATGCACTCTATTGAGTAATGTGTTTAGGTAGATGTGATTCACACCTTCTGTGCTGCTGTGAGTTTTGCTTCAAGACCTTAGAATAATCTATGGCTCCAAATAATATCAAGTTCTTATGTGAAGAGTGGGAAAACAAATTCTTGACCCCTCATTTCCTCTGTCATTTAGACCATAATTAATGAGATAAAAACTGAAGCTGTCTTTGCTTCAGGTCTTACCTCACACTTTTACACGAGTGTTTGAGCTCAAAAGATGTTGCAATGGGACAGAGGAATGTAACTCTTCCACATGGGAATCTCTGTTTCGTTAAGAGGAGAAAATAGAAAGGCTTGAAATTGGGACAAGACTGGCTGGATATCAAGAGTGCAAATCCACTTTAATAATCATAAAACATRTATTTTTTTAATGGAAAGAAACGTAGGCCCTGACATGTCTCTTATAAATATTGGTAATTAGCTGAGACAGGGACACAGGACCCTTGCCTGTCCCATGGGGAGGGCAAAGCTCTGCCAGGAGAGATGGAGCTCACCCAGCATTTCCACCAGTGACTGAAGGGAGGTGAATATCTCTCTCCAGTGACTGCAGAGACAATCAGGGAGACAGTGGACATCTGTCTCCATTCAGTGTTCAGAGCCAGCAGAGTCAGAAACTCTTGTCTATTTTTATATATATGTATATGCACACTCCAACTAACAGCCCCACCAATTTTACTKTGTCGTACAACTTCATATGGCATAGTGGAGACAACAAAACATGACTGAGGTCCCCTTAAAGACCCTTGCATATTTTGCCTTGGACAAAATTCTTCTTGAGTGTGTTTGAGCAGAGTTAATCTCCCACACCTCACAGATATTCTAGGGTATGATTGAAAGCACTTTTATAGACATGGACTTGTACAGATAAAGAAATGTATTGATTCCTGTGCCTTMTCCACGGCATGGTAGGCTCCATACCTGAGACCATTATCCAAAGTGCTGTCTGCAATTAATCTTTTGGGCAGTGTGTAATCACCCAAGGTGTACAGGGCTGAGTTTCAACCAGATAATGACACAGAAGGGCGTTGTGCAGGAGGAAGAGAAAGGAGCACCAACTCGCCATTTGTTTGCTACGCCCATCAGGAAAGAGGCACTGGGAAAAATTGTCTGGTGTCCACTGATGTTAGGGTTTCAGACAGGGTAAAGGACAAAGCAGAAGCCCTCCAGACTGAGTATTAAAAATGAATGTGTGTCTTTTCAATGTATTTAATGTATTTGTGCAGGAGAAAAGAGGGAGGAAAAAAAAAAGGTGAAACATTCCAGATGCTTGCCTGCAGTAAAGCATTTCTGGCTGTTAGTTCCAGTAGGTCATTACTGCATTAATTTGGTGTTTAATTAAATGCCTGTGCAACAGACCATTTATTTGTTATCTAATATTAGCTTTAGTTCTTATCAATTAAATGCTAGCTGAGGGCTTGATTCACTTACGTTTTATGTCCCCTTACACTCTATTTTTTATAAACAAAAAACAAGGACTTTACACAGGGAGAAGATTTATACACCCAAATTTCACAGTGTGTATAATGCAATATGCTGAAGTGCTTAGGCAGAAGGTGCTGAAACAAAGGCTGGGTTTGTTTTTTTTTTTTTTGAGAAAAGCAAACAGGCATCTTGTTTTCAAACAAGTGAGAAACTAACTGAGCTACACAAAATAAAAATTCCTCTTACAGTATTTACTGTGATGGTCTAAGCTGGATCATGCATGGATCTGAATTTGTTTTTGAATTTTTTTTTTGTTCTAGGAAGTCATACTTAAAACAATATGACTTTTCACTGGGACTTCTTCCAGGTTACCCATTTTCCTCTCCCCAAAGCAGAGGCATCCCTGCTGCTTGTTCAAAAGCTCTGCTCCTTCTAAGTCTCAACCACTGCCTTTCACAGATGCATATTTTCGTGCAGGACTTAAAATATTTTTTAATATAGAAATGTCACTAATGTTAGAGGTTTTCAGATTATTTATTGCTCATAATAGTTACACAAATAATTGTGTCAAATTGAGTGTTGCCCAGATTATAGAAATGTTTGGCTGTTATCTCAGAGGTTAAATTTTCAGAACACTGAGTCCAGCTGCTCCCACTGAAAAGAGCTGGCTAAAGCAACTCCTGACTAAAGGCTTCAAGCTAAAAAAAAATCTATATTTAGATAAGCTATTAGGAAGATATTCTTCCCTGTGAGGGTAGTGAGATCCTGGCACAGGTTGCACAGAGAAGCTGTTGCTGCCCCTGGATCCCTCCAGGGCCAGACTGGGTGGGGCTTGGAGCGACCTGGCATAGTGGAAGCGGTCCCTGCCCATGGCAGGGGGTGGAACTGGATGATCTCTAAGATTCCTTCCAACCCAATCCATCTTATGATTCTGTGATGAATAGTTGAGATGTGTGGTCTTGGCTGGAAGAGTCTCTAGAAGTCTGTCTCACTAAACATTCAAAGTAGAGCTGTCATACCTGCACACGCCTTTCCAGAAGGAATTGTCTGGGCTGTTCTACCAGACTGTCTTTGCATACAACACCAAAACTCTCTGAACACCTCCAGCCAATTTGGATTGGAGGCTTAAGTCATCTCATCCTGCATCTGGATTTTAGAGTCAAGCCTCCTAGAACAAATGCCACAGTAGTAAAGGAACAGGGCACCACTGATCCTACAAAATCAGGCTGAACAGAAAAGTCCTTGCACTCCATTTCTTACCCAGTACACTGCACTGTGGTACAGAACCTGTTAAGTTCTGAGTGTTTGACAGTAATGGCCTGTTAATTGGGTGAGAAAGACACTTTAGAAAAGTAATTATTAAATTTTATTATCAGAGTGCACCTTCTTGTAGCGGGTGCGGTTTTTTTACACCCAGTTTGGATTGTATGCTTTGATCAGTAATGCAATCTAAATGAATAGTCAGATCTATCTAGCTATCTCAGAGTCTCAAGAGTGGTGGCCTCTATTTTGGCTGTCTTTCTTCTGCAATAAATGCTGAACACTATTTTAGAATTGAGCCTTTTCTACTTTTCWACAAGTAACTATTTGAATCATGTCAAATATATGTTAAATTATACATCTAAAATAAATTTCCTCTGGTTTTATGAAATTCATTCTTTCTGTGAATTTGAAAGCCATTTTCCTAACAGGTGTGGTAAAGCCCAGTAAAATCAAATTGGCTCTCACTGTCTCAGTCCTATTAAAGKCTGCATTCAGAAGACAATCATTGTAAAATTGTTTGCTGCAGTTTTAGAAGCAGTCACCTAAGAGTCATTTTTAAAAAAACTTCACAGCTGAAATTCAGGGTGCATTTTAAACATGATCATGTGCTTTATATAATGCTTTGCAATGACATAGTTAAGTTCAAAATAATTTATTTCAATAACAAATGAAGAAATGAAGAAATGAAGAAATATGGATAAGATAAAACCTTTTGCTCCACAGATGAAAGATTTATCTCCAATATTGTCATCATATTGTTATTTTGGTTTCACAAAACTAAATTCTTAAACAGTTTGTAAGAAAGCAGTGGATAAAATTAGCCTATTACATGTGCACTTTTTTTTTTTTCCTACAGTTTGCTGGCAGGTGCAGTTTCACAGAAGTGAAAGAGTAGAGATCATAATTCAGCACAGGATTTGACAAAAAAAAAAGARTGCAGTTTCTAATGACAGCAGTGAATCTGAGAAGCAGGATCACCCTTAAGAGGTAGACATTTGTTTGTCTCTGTGGTGTTGGAAGGCATTGAATACTGAGATACAGTGGGAATTGCAGTGCTCTTCATAGAGTCGAATTGGATCAAATCGAATTGAATCAAATCAGTTAGAATAGCAGTCTTGCAGAAAACAGCAGATGTTTACATGATTTGCTCAGCTGAGATCCAAAGTCTGAGCCACAGCAGTGACTGAGAAACATCTAGCAAGGTCAAATCTTCTGGTTCCTAATAACATTTATATGAGTACAGCCAACACAATTATCAGACCGATAGGGACCATTCTGTCTACTGAAAGACATCTTTGTGTGGCATTTAACAAGAGAAAAAAGAAAGTATGGGAACAAAGGGTACAGGGAAAAGAAGGAGTACTCGCTGAAAAGAACTCATAAAGCAAAAGTGATAAGGCAAGTGGGACTCAAGTAGAGACATTTGGGGTAATAAAAAAGTGTATCTCTGGGTCTAAAAAATGTGGGGAACAGAGATGAAGGTTCATGAATAGATGTGGAGAACCGGCTAAAAGATGAAAGGTGAAAATCTCCCACATAATACAATGCTGATGGAAAATACATTCATAAATGTAGAAAGCCAGAATGAAATGCAAAGTTAGCCAGAGCCCTCACTCTCCCCTCCAATGCAGACTCCACAGACAGATCCATGCACAAGAAGAAGTTAATACAGAGGACAGACTGCACAAAGACAACATTTCAATAGTAGAATGAGTAGGAAACCTCAAAAACAGGGGGGAAAAAAATGAAGACACTTTGTAGAAGGAGCTGAATGCTCTGCATTAAAGGGGGCTGAGAGAGAGAAAAAGCCCTTTACTCCATCTGATGAAAGTCCCTAGTGAAACAGATACAGTGGGGAAGGGAATGTATGCTCCAATTAAGGTCTGACTTGAAAGGACCAACACATCTCCCTTGTGAGCACATCCAAAAGGCAAGGTGAAAACATTCTGGGGATGGAAGTTCAAGGGGGTCTACTGTGTCGAATCTCATTAGATCCAGATGGATATCAAACTGGTGGATGTTTCCAGAATTATCTGTGTCAAAAATGTTGACAATTCTATGAACTAGCAGCCCTTTTGCTTCTGTGTACTGAGTATAATATCACCCTCCCATCCCGTTTTCTGGTTTTGCTTTGCAAATACTTACCATGGGGTAGTTAATGCACCTTAAAACTAAAATCCCAGTGGACTTCAAGCATTAAATTTTCACTGTGAGGTAAAGTATAGGAATTTAATACTCAGCTTACATGACTACTTCCCAACAAAACTTCTTCTCATTCTTTACATAGATGAGCTGATCTAATTAGCTTGTTTCCAGTGAAACAAATAAATAAACATATACCCCACTTCTATGAAAGAAGTCAATAAGGAGAGTAAACTGAAACCTTACGTGAAGCTGTAGCACTGGAGCTCTCCACACAGAAATGGTTTTTAACTTCCTTCATCTTCTAACAATTTTAGCTTTTTAAGACTGGTTGAAGTTTTGCCATTAATGTCAACGAGTAGATAGGAGAAAGTAGGCTTTATTCCAAAATCAGGGAAATGAGTGGCATATGAAGTATTGCTAGTGCAAGGATTGTCATTTAAACACCGCATAAACTGAAAGAATGAAACATGAATGACTTTTATATCGCASGTGATTTGCACAAAATTGTGTTACATACAATTTGGAGTGCTCTGCTGGTTTTAACAGGTCAGTCTTCAGTAAAGTGTATTACTGATATCAYTACCAATAAAGGTATTATTAATAGTCAAATATTTTGGTCCTCACTAGACAGAAGTGTGAGTGGGAGCTCTCATCCCTGCTCCATATTCCCGGATCTCTAAATGTCCTCAATATGACAGCTGAGAAATGATGCAACTAAAAGAAAGATTATCTCCATTGTCCTTCTTTTTTATTTGCACTGCCTTCCCTTTTCTGATGTGGGAGAGGGTGGAGCAGGTAGCAGGAGCTATCATGGGTAGATGTCATGCATGAYGATATCAAACTGGAGATATTCAGATATCAATATTCCTAGCAAGCATGTTAATATATTTTAAAGGAAAAAGAAAACAGAGCATGCCTCCAAACCTTCCCTGGAAATGTGTCTCAAAACTTCTCATTTCTCATCTAAGTGGTTTTAAATAAAAGTAAGCTCACTCTGAAATAGATCAACCTCAAAATGAACAAGTAAATAAGGGAAGAAATTATTTATGTGACTTTTTATGTCATGGCGACTCCTTCCTCTGATGAAGGAATTGCTATGCTTTACCAGAAACATTAATAGCTCTTTTCTCTCTTGTCCTCACACTCTGTGTGCTGAGTGGCTTTGTTGTCCATTTCTGCTTCCCAACTGACTCACCACCAGCACTCTATCAGCACTGTTATTCCAAGAGCAGCAGCCCATAAAACGAAGATAACAAGTCCCAACTCCCAGCAAGCTTTTCCTTGTCAATGAGAGATTAAAAATAACGGTCAGGGGCTATGCAATGATATTTGCAGCTAACTTTACAAATTTTCATCCAGAGCATCTGAGAATTTTTACCCCTTTCTAATCTTCTGCAATAGCTTGAATTTCTCCTCATTAGGTTTCATTGCGCAGGACAAAAAGGTGGCATATGGCTTTTCYGCTCAGAATATATATCATTAAAATAGGTACGCAGGTTTTCAGATTGGCGTAGCTCCCTACACAGGCAGATTGAAAGGATTTTAGGTAAGCTCTAAAGTTATATATGAAATGTTCACTGTGTCACCTAATGATTCTTTTTATAAATCACCATTCAGACTCATGGGGAAAGTGAGGAAAATGAAAGTCCACATCCTTTTGCTGTAGGTTTCCATGAATGCAAACAAATAAACATGTTATTGAGATAGCAGTGTTGCAAAGTCTCTTCAGCTTTGTCCATCTGTTAAGAAGGCAATGCCCTTAGATATCCTCCTTTTAAATAATTTCTTAAAATCCCTTTCAAGTCAGACACATTTGTCAATAGTCTCATAATGTTCTGCCTTTTAAAAGCTCTTAAAATTCTCATAGTTGTAAAGACTAAATTCAGGTCAAATCCCAGGCTGTTACTCACTCTCCTCTCAAACCCAGTGTAAGCATCACATTAACCTCAGGGCTCTCCAGATAAGACTATTCTTTGGTAGATTTGCCAGGGCATATTCAGATTGACTTGACATTTGACTGCAAAGTGTTTGTATCTCAGTACGAGCACTGAATCATTTTGATAGAGCTATTTAGCACACTGTTTCCAAGCAAGTTTTCTGCTTAAATCCTGGCTATCCCAGGTTTCCACAGTCAACTATTCTCCTCGCCTTACAAATAAAGAAATGTGGCAGAAAATAGGAAGAAGAAGAAGAAGAAGAGGAAGCAGAAAGAAAAGGAAGAGTAAGAAGAAGAGGAAGAGTGAGAAGGAGAAGGAAAAGGAGAAGAAAGAGGCAGTAGAGATGAATAGAAAAAGGAGATAATTTCAGTAAACATTATTTTTCAATTTTAATAGATGTYACTTTTACTATGAGAATTACAAGCATTTAAGTCAGCTCAGAGCACTGACAGAAGGTCAGAGGTGGATCCTGACTCTTGCTGACTACAAGAACCAGCAAAATCTAGCTACACCTTCCTCTAACTGCTGGTATGTAATGTCCAACTATATATGTTTTCTTAATTTTTAAAGGAAAAATATTTCACTAATCATCTTGCAATTTYGGATGAAACATCAGTCATTTACTAATCACAAAATTGATTTACTTTCTAGTGGTCCAAGTAGGTGATACATGGCTCAGAATATCTTCATCTACACCATATAAACCCTGTTTGCCCAATGGACTTTTACCAATGAAAATTAGGGATTAATTCAATAAGTSCCAGTAATCTATATCAGTTACTACAGAGGCTAGCTTGTACTAATGACAGTTCAATAACCACATTATTTTGAAAAGGTATATAATGAAATATAGTAATGCATTTAGTTTTTGGACCCTTTTTTGTTTTTAAGAATCAGAATCACAAAATCTAATTTTTATTTCTGTTCTCTCTGTGCAGAATTTGATTTGTGTGGATCAGAATGAAGATGAACACTAGCTAGATATTTCAGCCAGCTGCTATGTAATACTAAAGAATAAAGGCATGCCATTGTTTTGCCTTTGTTACTGGATGCACAGTATCCATCCTCAAACTCTAGCTGTACCAAGCCAAAAATCCCCTTCTGGATTTTCAGTCCAGTAATTCATACCTGGATGCTTATAGYAGACTAAACTTGAAGCAGAAATCTATGAAGAACAGCAATTTGGAAGAGGCATTGGGATTAGAAGAGGATTTTTGATTTGGTCAATTAACTGCAAACAAATTCTGTAACAACCTAAAGAGCAAAGTACTTTTTACACTGCCACACAGAGATATGACCTTGGTCCCCCAGCTATGTGCTTTCCACATGGCCAGTGCATACAAACCACTGAAGCACCAACAATATATGTCCAGAGCTTCAAGTGAYACTGAATACACTCAAAACTGTTCTGTTAGGACAAGAGATCGCTCAGTGATTGACTGACACTGAATTTTGCCCTGTCTTCCCAAGGGGAAAACAAGGACAAAAAGATACACAAAACAGAGGATCAGAAATACAGAAGAATGACAGATATTCAGCTTACAAACTGGGTCTGTCATAGCCAAGGATACAGCCCTAGGGGTGGGTTAGCTTCATGGTCCACATCAAATATCTCTGCTGTCATGAAGGCACATGTTTTTGGCTGTCATGAATGGTATACAGAGATGATGCTCAGGTGAAGTGACTTGTAAACACTTATCTGTGGCTGAGCTTTCTCACTGATGGATGGCAAAAAGAATGACAATAGATACTGTTCTGTTCTATCTGGGATTGAATGGAATCACTGGATACACATTTCCAAAACACACTTGGAAAAATCCCTCTGCAGATGGAATTAATAAAGACTTTTTTTTTTTTTTTACATTTCCATTATATTTCAGCAGAAAAGTCAGGGCCAGATGAAAGGACAACAGGAAGTACCAATGTGAAGACATAATCTCAAACTGTGGTTGCATTTATGTATAGGAGTGAAATCAGACTCATTTTGTAAAGTTAATCAGAATTAAAACCACGACAAGCCAAACCAACAACCCATCCACCAGAAATACTGATTATGACCTGAAATAACCTGATAATCATAGTAGTTGCTTAAATGTTAAAGACTTAGCCTCAGATTCCTGCACATTGTTAAAACCCTATGCTACTTGTTATGGAATAAAGAATTTTAATGTTCTGTATATATCAATAAGCATTTTCACACCATCTATGATTTTTGATATACAGACTTCTTGGACACTGCCTACTTTTTCATTGTGGATCTTTCTTTCTTTCTTTCTTTCTTTCTTTCTTTCTTTCTTTCTTTCTTTCTTTCTTTCTTTCTTTCTTTCTTTCTTTCTTTCTTTCTTTCTGCTGGTCAAGTTTTTTTGACCTGCTCAGTGTGAGATATGTAGGTTGGGGAACAGAGACACTTAGATCACTTGTCAAAATAAAATTAATTGATGTCCAGGCAAAACCCTGAAACACACGATAATAAGGTCAAAAACATACTAAGCATGTGAAAACATGTATTTTTGCATGGTTGTTAAACATTGAGGTAAAAGAAGAACCTTGACAATTACTTCAACTTTCATTCACCTTTTAGGTTGAACTCAGATGACCACTGGTTTTGGAGCACAGCCAGAACATATAAATTGAAGACACTTCTGCCCAATACCCAGCTGTTTCTTTGAGTGACAGGACTCTGGGATTTTGCCATGTTGAACACTGGCAGCTGAAAATGCTCAAGAGAAGGAGTCAGGTTTCCAAAATTCTATTAAGTACTTTTTCTGTAGACTTACAGTGAACTTGTATCACCCCTTCTAGAATGTGGAGTTTGATATTTAGCAAATTTAATGATTTCTAATGCTGTTAAGGATTGTTTCAAGCAGATATTTAGCTCCAGATTAAACTCTCTCCATTTTTGTAACTCAAACATGCTCCTGTGTTCCAAATGGTTGGAAGATACAAGTCTTTGATCTAAATGTCATCGACTCATGATATTCTGAGCTGATCAGCTCCTGCTTCCCCCAGGCTTGTGGTCCCTCTCCTGAAGGGCATTGAGTATGCAGACAACTAAATGCTCTCCCCAGTGTTTAGCCACCTTGACCTACATTCAATTATACTGAGTGAGATTGTTGCCAGAAATCTCATGTAAGGCTTAAAAGAATGTACTTTTGATATTATTTGACAGATGTAGGGACAGAAGAGCCAAAGTCATTACCTCACTTGAATAATTTAGGTTTTTGAAAACTTTTAAGGTCCTAAAATTGGATTTTGTGGTGAAACCAAGAGTTGCAAGCAAGTCTTCCATGGTGATGTCCAATCGTGTTCTACATGAAGTGAGATGCAGTGAAAGAGCAGTGAAATAAACAGACATTTACACCTGGGCAGATAGCTCTTGGTGGCAATTGTTATTACGGCAATATTTGAAGCCAACCACTTTCCATCCCCCTGCCAAAAGAAAAAAAAGTAGAGCAAAGTGTTATCTCTTTATTGCTAAGACTCTTTGAAAATGAAAAATATTGATTATTTTATCATTTTTGCTGGTAGATAAGAAGAATCTAGACAGTCAGTAATTCAAAGTGTTACCATTTTTGTGCAAAAATTTATTGCATTTCTGACAATGAGATATCTAGAGATCTACAGGGATTTGTTAGCAGTTTATTAAAAAACCTTGGGGTATGGGTTGGTGTAGAAGCTTGTTTTTGTTTTTGTTTTTTTTCCCAGGAAATGGCAGTATAGAAAGTCATAAAGTGCTGTGCTGAAAAATGTTTGGGAAAGAACACCATACACTCAGAAACATCCCTCACTAGTGAAATCTGAAATAGAGAGTGTGGAAGTAGCACTACTGCCAAAATACAGAGCAGTAAATTTCTGGGCTGGGTTTTGCGTTTTGCTGCTTGCCTCTTGGGGCTTTTGGAAAATCATTTTAGCATCCAGGGCTTTGAGCAACCTGGACTAGTAGGCACTGTTCTTTCCAYGGCAGGCAGATTGGAACTATCTGATTCCAATGATCTGTCAGGTCCCTTCCAGCGCAAACAATTCTATGRTTCTCTCTTTAGTGGATTACTTTCTCAAAAATAAAGAGGTTTCTGTTGGTTGTTTTTTTGCTTTTGTTTTTGCTTTGGTTTTGATGCTTTTTTCTTGTTTGTTTGATTTTTTTTGTTGTCGCTTTTTTTTTTTGTAAGGCAACATTAGGAACAGAGCTGCAATCCTTGACTGCAGTCCTTTAAGTATCTCTTTTCTACATCTGGACTAGTGTTATTCAAAAACAGGAAGGGCTGAATTTGTATGTATGTAAGGAAAAGAAAGAAAGAAGAGAGATAAACTGAGAGAAGATCACCTCGGGATCAGATATATTCAATTTTAGGCTTAATCTTCTTCTCCATAGTTTATTCCATGATTTATAGCAGAAAAAAAATAGTTCCAAACAGAGTTGTGAGGGCGTCCACTTCGGATATAACCTAGTTGTTAGCTTAGACTGTGAAATCTTTCATCATAACTTTCCTCCCACCGTCCCGTGCTGGTGGGACCCTTAGTGACCCAGAGCTATCAAGTATCAAGAACCAGCCCAAAATGTCATAAAATAAACACAAAAATATAGAACATGTTTCATGACATGCAGTGTTTTGCAGCCAAATATTCCATTGCACAATATAATTTAAGTACGTGAGCATCTGTCTGGTCCTTACTTATCGATTCAGTGTCCTGTCTTCTTTCAGATTCCTCTCCCCTTACAGTTTTTAATATTTGGAATAATTTTTGTGTTTGGCAGCAGCAGATGGATCCTAAATACCTGTGAAGTCATTAGTTTAATAACACAATTGGTAAGTACAGTCATCCACAGTGAAGGGCAACTGTTACAATTATCTCACTAATTTCACTGTGCAAATGCATCGTGTCAGGGACAGCATCTGAAAATMATTTTGTACATTTGAATAGCATATTCATTATCGATAATATGTATGCTCTTCTCTGTTGGCTTACAGGCAGAAGAAAAGAGCAGGTAAGAAAGACAAAAAAAAACCCCAAAAAACAAGGGAAAAAAAGAAATAATAGAAAGCAAGGAAAAAACCCAAACCACAGACCTCCAGAACGCCTTGACTTTTAAAAATAAATTATAAAATTAGCTGGTGAGCAAAATTAATCCAAAGTGACTTGAATTTCAATTCTGTCAGATGGAGTAAAAAGTGCCCTAGGTATATAAACAAGCTTTGGTAATAAATAACAATGCAGCAAGCCAAGGGGAAAGTGTTTATAAAAGGGATTTGTGTTTGGTGCATTCTCATTTGGCAGTCTCATTAATGATTTAGAAGAAGGGGTAAACACCACATTCATGATTTTAGGGAATGCTCGCGTGCTACAAATGCCAATGATGAAAAGAAAAGAAAAGAGAAGAGAAGAAGAGAAGAGAA
>JACDOX010000186.1:1016529-1031180 GCA_014549065.1 Cardinalis cardinalis | reverse complement strand
TCTTTGGTTTTTTCTTTTTTTAATTTGATCTCTCTTACTATCTGCCAGACAATGTATTTGTAACTAATTTGTGGGGTTTTCAAGGCATCTCAGCTGTACTGGGCATGGTAGCTCAGAACTTGTAGTTAGCTATCCTCCTTTGCTTTGCACAGCACGTTACATAACTCTGTGTAGTTTATTCTCCATTTGCAAAGGTTGCCAAACACTTGCAGTATGAATTGTGTTCACCTCAGCTTAATTCTTATAACTTAAGTTAGCAGAAAACCTTCCTCCTGGAAGTATGCCTCCATTCACATCTGAAATTTTAGAGTACCTTTTAAGTGAAAATAATAGAAAGACAAAGTCCCTGGTGAACTTCCAGAAGGTTCACTGAATTTTGATCTTTATGTGATGATACGCAGTTTTGCAGGTTATTTTTTGGTGATGAGGAGAGAAAATAATGCAGAAACAAACATGGTGGTGCTCATGTTTGATTCCCAGAAGTAAAGAAAGAAAACAAAGAGACAGATAAACCCCCACTGTAAAAGATCAAAACAGAAAGAATTATATCTTAAAGCTAACTCTCTGGAGAAGCATGTGCACATCTCCTATTTAGGTCTCATTTATTTAATTCTCACTTGTTGGTGTGTTTCATGGAGGATAGGGTTTCTGAAGTAAGTGAAATTTTAGCTATGGCTGAAGATCAAGACCATTTTTAAATTGATAGGCTAAAACCCTGTGGAATATCTGGTAAAAAARGATGAATTATGTCAGCAGTTATCTGAATTACAGGGATTTTAATTATTACTGTAATTATTGACAAAGGGCTAATCTAGCATGAAAAAATATTAGGACTTTCAATTTTTAATATTTTWACAAAAAATTGCAGTAGCAATACCAGAGTAATTTGTTTTTGAATAGATACAGCAACAACAACAAATATTTGGAGCATCCAGAGAATTTTCCTGGATTTTATTTGCTAGCCTGGTGTTCATCTTCCAAACAGTAATTGGAAAAGAAAGGAGAGTTTAGCTGTTTTGTTTTTGGTTTTGGTTTTTTTTGGGTCATTTCAAGTCTGTAAGCCCATACATACATGGAAACTAGAAAGATTTTGAACCCTGACAATTTCACAGCATTTTCTGAGACCACAACTTTGTAAAATTACAGTATTGCWAACAATTTGTGGCTTGGGTTACTTGCCCAGGAGAGCTGAAAGTATGTCTGAAGCAGGTATATAGAAGTCAATTTTTAAATGAATACAAACTCCTGTAAATTATCCCATCTCCTGTCTTTAACTGGAGAAATTCAATCTCTGTCTTGAAACCCAGCTTTGTTCTGTTAAACATTTCCTCTCCCATTTGGTACAGTGAATAATCTTTACATGGGATGTTAAGGGATAATAAACAATCCTTATCAATTTGTAAGTAGGAAAATAGGATATATCCTACCCATTTTCATAGAAGGATCATTTTCTCTCAGGCAAAGCATCATTATCTGCACTGTGCAGTGCAGGAGGGGACTGATTCCCAGAAGCAGTGTCACAAGAGCACACCTTACACACACATTTCCTCCTGTTTTAGAGATATTTACTTGTTTTTCAGTTACTCTGTTAAAGTCTAAGCCCTCGACAGGTAATATAATAGGCACATCTGAGCAGGACATSCATAACACCATAACATTTCAACTTGAGCTGGGCTGTCTGAAGAATTATGYTGCAGCAGGAAGAATTTACAGCTGCACTGGAAATAATGCCACAGCAGTCAGTAACCCTCTAATCTTTGAGTATGGTGACAGAATAACCAAATTGGATCTCTGCTGCTCTGGAGCTGATGTTCCAGCCATTATCTGACGCCGGTGCCAATGGATGAGAGCTCTTTCCACAGTCACTCCCAGTCAACCCAGATATATTCACTTGTATGTGTTGGGAAAAGGGTTTTTTTAGTGTCATGGGTGCATCTCACTCAGAGGTGCTTTTCATTCATTAGCACTGGAAAAAAATAGTGGTGTGGAAATGGAGGATAAGGATACTTCAACTGCTGCAGGTGAGACAGATTGKCTGTGTTTATGGTAGTAAATTCAAGTGTGCCTGGGCTCTGAAACATGATAATATTACAAAATGACTGGACTGTTTCCTGGCATGGATGGGTTTCAATTTACAGTCTCCCAACTGGTTTGGAAAGTGGTAGAGTCTACCAGCATAAAAACAGACAGCTCCATGCCAGCTGGCCTCAGAGCCCAGGAAAATTTAATTTACCAGTACGGACATACCCTTTGGGTCCATGAGCTGTCTGGGACTGAACTCAAGTTAATAAGTCTTTCTACTCAGATCTGTGCTTAAGTCCACCTGGTGCCACACTGTGCTGGGGGAAAACAATCCAGGATTTTACTCTTGTAGCCTTCTGCTTCAATCCATTTTGTAACACATACAACAAAACTTCTCATGCACATATCCGTAGTGAAACCGATGCACTTCCATGATGACAAGTAAAAACCTCAGTGTACTATTTGCCACTAAAAGAAGGCTGAATTTCTTTTCTCCTTTCCTCTTGTGCAGTAGCCCAGAATGGAATGTGGGATTATGTCTGCCTCCAGGCGGGCTCTGTGTTCAGTCCATGGGAGCTTTCCTCTCTTTCTCAGGTCTGCCTCTGCCAATAACTAGAAAGAGTTAACTGAGGATGTCTGCTCTTAATTTTGCCCCCTCCAAACAAAGTCTTTGGGCAAGKGCTTCTATAAAGCATTATGTCTTCCCTTAGACTGAGTAGAATGAAGTAAGGAATTGTAAGATGTGTCTTATTAATTATAAATCCCAATTAATTGGTATWATACTCAGAAGTCTCGCATGAGACMATGTCAGGACTTCTGCAGCCAAAAACTCCAGCGACCTGTGTGCCCCAGCTGGTTAATGGCTGTCCAGGGCTGCACCAGTTGCACTGGGGGTGCTTTCACTGGAAGTCACAATCCTGGCTATAAGCTCATGAGCTTTTCTCTCCCATCTGCTGTGGGAAGGTCTGGTCAGAGAATTCACATTGTGCTGGCTCGCCGAAGCTTTCCCTGACAGGCTCATCATGCCGGCTGGATTTGATTTTTACAGACAGGCACCCCACCTTCGGCAATAGCTTTTGCTTCTGTGAATTCAGTTGAAACTGAGCTTGTTTCTTCTAATGGAAGAGAGCTAGGGAGGTGCACTGAATAAATAKAGAGCCACTCATTACAGCAGTATTGACCTTGCTTGACTAGAGTGTACCAACAGCGCGACAGGCTGCTTCCAACTTTTTCTGATCACTGGAGAAGAGCAGAAGCATCCAGGAGAAATATCTTGTCTCTCTCATGCAGGTTTCCAGGCCTAAGACATAAGGCAAAAGGCAAATTCTTCATGGAAAAGTTGTCATGAAACATCCATTTTCTTTTCTTTTTCAAGGATTGTAGCTAAAGCAACTATCAGATATTTTGTTACACAAATCTCATCTGTATCCCTTTCAATTCAGCTGAGAGCATTATGGCTTGTCAGTCCCCATCCTCCTATATCCACAGGACTCAGGAGATGCTGCTGCATTGACTTCATGGCCATCTTGGGAGTGAGAGACATTTTAGGAGCAGAAAAATGACAAAATGGATGTGAAACAGATGATGAAGGACTGCATCGTGATAACTATAAATCCTYCATTAGACATCATCCTTGTTAAAAGTTATTGGGAAGACCAACAGATAGCAGCAGTGCCCTGAATATGCTATTTTGAAGTGTGAGAGTTTTGATTTTTTTTTTTTTTTTAATGCCAGCACCATGATTTTTATAAAACCTGACTCCTCATATTAAACTCTTAGGGATGGTAATGCTGCTTTCCTGACAGGAAAGAAAAGGCATGCTTATCTGCCAAGGCAGCTAAGGCTGCTGCTGCTGCTGCTGGCACTGCTCAGTGTAAGTAACATTTACCCCTGCAAACAGAACCTTGTGCTAACCTTCTTCACAGGAGAGAATTTCACACTGCACAAGATTTTACATCTTGTGCACATCTTGCTAGCTAATCTCTATGCAATGCAGGGTTTTCTCCCTCTCCCTCTGCAGTTAATGGGTGTTGCTAAATGATGTGGCCAGAGACTTCTGCTAAATGTCGTGCTTATTGAGAAAAGAAATGCTTCTTTATGATTTATCATCATTCCCACTTATGTCCCTGTATAGAAGATAATAAGCAGCACAAAGGAGAAACTGAATGATACAATCAGGCACTGGCACTAAAGTGGGAACAAATTAGGTACCAGCTTCATCATAACAGTTAATTTGCACCCTCTGAGAGAGTGGTGTAAGTTAACTCATGTCTGCTGAAGAGYGTCTTGGGATTCTCATCTACACGCAGCTACCAGGGAACTTCTGATGCTTTGTAAGTTATTACTCTGCCGTGAGTGGTTTGTRTTGGAGTCCTTCTTAACCACATTAAGGCAGAATAACTTCCAAAATGGAAGTTACAAAGTGTGTTGGAGGCAAAGGTGCTGATATAAAAGTGTGGGAGATTGCTTCTCAAGTTTTCCATTAAAGTGCAAGTTTGATGAAGCTGGGGTGCATATTGCTTTTGGGCATCTGTCAGAGAGGGAAGTGAAAGCCTTATGGAGCACTGGAGCATGTTATTGGCAGTGTTGTAGGCAGGGGAAAGGATTGCACAAGCTGCTTTTACACTCCTTTAACACGTTCATCTGGATGGGCTGCGTTTTGTCTTCACCTAGAGAACAGGGAAAGCAAAGGGTTGGGGAGGAAAAGTAAAACTACAGGGAGGGAAAGCTGGGGAGAAAGGTAGGGAAGGCAAGGCAAGGCAAGATACAACTTCTAAAAAAAGTCATTCAGAGTTTATATGTATATTTTTTTTTCCGAAGGCTTTTCATTAAAAGGCTTTTCTGTATCTTATCAATACAGAAATTTACTAAAAACCTGAGTATCTGAAGCTGATCTTTCCATTCTCTGTTTTTGAACTGTTATATTCCTTATATTACAAGAGGATAAGTCTCTGCTTGAAATCAACCTGGCAGCATTCAGTGTAACATGACAGATGATCAGAAATACTGTAATCACCAGCCCAATGTCAAATGTATTCAGYGAGGACAAGCTGAATGAGATGCAAAGCAAACTTACTTTGGAAATGTTGATCAGCCTAAAAGAATTTTAATAAATATGCATCTGAACTAGTTCTTTTGTGTCCCTAAACCAAAATAGCTCCACTTTGTAGAAAATAAATGCAAACTCAGGAAATTCTGTCAAACTGACAATGATTTATCTGACTGATGCTCATTTATGTTCTCTTTATCAGAAAATGCAATCCATACACTTCTGGAGTGTCACTACTTTTCCCTCCATTTCACACTGAGATTTTCTAGGCTCAGTAAATAAGTCAAACAAGGATCATTAAAACTAAAAAATTACCTACAGTCAAAAGGTGTATAACTGTGAATTTACTAGATATTACAATCTCTTAAATGCTGTCAAGGGTGTTAAAAAAACTGGATAAAAAATCAGAGATAAATAGTTTTTGGAAACAATGCTATTAATATTTTAATAGTCTGTAATCTTAATACGGTTTTGGCTACACAATAATGTCTATCACACTGTAAAGGGCAGTTGTGCTCCCGGATATCCTATCATTCAGCAGCAGCATAAAATTGAGGTGCTGATCAAATGTGGTCATGGTGATACTGGGATAATTAAGAAGTACTTTGTGCRTTCAAATTGTCTTGCATCATCAATTAAATAAAATTAATTACTCTGCTTCAGAAGTTCTATCTGTGATAATGGATTTTTTTTCATATGTTTTATTAAAGAAGAGATGATTCTTCCACTGAAATTTGAGCAATTATTTCCTGTAAATAACTGATATTTACAAAGACAGATTAAATGGTGGGTGTTACCTTGAGGGCCTTAATACTAAGAGAGTGTGATTTTGCTATAGACTGAGTGTGACTTTCAGAAAACAGCACACAGAATCAATTTTAAGATACAGTTTTATATTTTTAAATAAGGCCTTTTCTTTGCACAGCAAAAGGGCGGGTACAAAGGACAGAAGGCGTACCAGGCAAATGGCTATGAGATACAAGGACAAAAATCTTCACTGTGAGAGTGATCAAATGCTGGAGCAAAATCCCAGGAGCTTTAGAGAATTTCCATCCTTGAAGACGTTAAAAATCATGCAGACAAGGCTRTGAACACCTCATGCATGAGAAATGAAGGGTTGCTGTTTGAGCATGGCACTGAGCTGGATGTTGCCTAGATGTCCCACTCAACTGAAATTGTTCTGCGGTTCTGTGATTCTGAACTTTCAAGTTGTCCCTTCCCACAGCCAGCGTGGAGGCATCC
Source organism: Cardinalis cardinalis (assembly GCA_014549065.1). Taxonomy (NCBI): domain Eukaryota; kingdom Metazoa; phylum Chordata; class Aves; order Passeriformes; family Cardinalidae; genus Cardinalis; species Cardinalis cardinalis. The sequence continues at coordinate 1,024,867 of JACDOX010000186.1, read as the reverse complement.
AGGATTTCCAGCCAGAATGGCATTTGCCTCCTGGCCATCCAGGTTCAAAGTGCAGCTAATTCACACTGAAAGGACTTCTCCACTGCAACTCACTTTTGACTAAATTGCTTTGCCTACAAACCTGGCTCAGATCCTAAACTAAAACTCCCAGAAGAACAGAAAATTTGCTGATGGATAACAGAGTTTCTGAATGCCCCATCTGATTCACTGTAGTCTTCACAAGCTCTATAAAAGGAGAGTATGTGTTTAATGTTACTTTTTCATTATGGAAATTTCAGTCTTCCAATCCTGTAAACACTCAGTTTGGACCTGGCCATGACTCTTACTTCTTTCTCACAGGCAAAAAGGGGCTGTAATATTTACCTTTCCTAAATGCATCTAGTAGAGCCTAATTTATTTATTTTTATTTTCTTTTAGACCCTTAAATGCAAGCTGGCATGCTGAAGTATAGCTATAAAGTGGTGATAAAAGGCAGATAATTTTTGAGATTATGAGAAGGAATGACTGCATTCAGAACATCTAGGAAAAATGTACTATTTAAAGTCATTTTTCCTCCTTTTCCCCCTTAAAAGCATGTCACCCCCACTCTTTCTCTTCCAGCTGTGTATGAGTACTACCTTGCTGTCTACCTTTATTAGATCTCCGTGGGGAAAAAAAAAGGCAATCAATATTTTAAGAGACTTCTTTTTAAAATAAAGGCTAAATCAAGAAAAAAATAACAATATAAATAAATTATGAATTCTGATCTTGTTCTGCAAAAGCTAGCTCCATGTAAATTTAAAGCCAATGTTGTAGCATTTTCAAGTTGCATTTGAGAAGTTACAAGGTGTACACCTGACTGCTTTATTCACCTGTTCTGTGGAGGGAAAATTTATTCTTTCAAAAAAAATTGTTAATGTTTCCCTATTTATAATCTTATTAATACTGTGATTATTGCTAATAGCAACCTGCTTTTGTACTCTGGGTGTTCCTTCAACACAAGTTTGGTGCAATAGGTAAAGGGATGATGTCAATTAAAGAATTACTTTTGATCCATCACCTTAGGAACCATTKYTAAGAAAAAAAAATCATTTGCCATATATAAGTGCACATGCCTAACTTTGGGAAAATATATTTTAAAGTGATGACTCTTTTAAATAAACTGAAGAAAAAAAAAAGAATGTCATGTCAATGTTTACTTTTTTTTTAAAGCCAAATCATCAAAATAGTCGTTAAACAATAAAATTTTGAAAAGGTTTCATCCACAGCAACCTTATGGTAATAAATTCCTTATAAATATTAGTTCACAAAAAGTTAAAGAAAAAAACCACAGATGTTTTCACCTTTTGGGAATAGTATTTAATGATCCTCAAGTAAATTCATTTGGCCAAAAAATAATCTTGCACTTATTCCCTATTTTGAGAGCAAACATGAAGAAGATGTTCAAATATTATTTAATACATGAAAAATATTCTCTAATTTAATTTTTATTTTAATTTAATTTTAATTAAATCTCAGCTGTAATAAGGAAAGGGCAAGAATGTTCTAACTGTACAGAAATGCTATAAAGTGCACCATTCCTCTAATTCATCCTTACACTGAAGTAGCAGGCTTCGTTCCCAAGCTGAATACAAAGTTGATGGTTTTATATTAAACATGACTGTGGTGTAATTGGAATTACACATGCATATGTTTGGCCCAATGACTTTATTAACTTTCATACATAGGCAGTTATTGAAAAGAATATTGCCAGCTCTGCTTACTTAAAATGAAGTGTGCTTCCAGTTTTGAATCCTTCTTGGATGAGAGGAAAGGGGAAAAAAAAAAGGAATAAATTGGCCTGTGCCCAGATTCTGAGCACTGTGTTATTCAATTTCAATTAAAAGTAATAGGAAAAAAAAGGGATTTTTTGTAATTGTTATTGCTTAGCAAAACATGAAATAATCTCAGGGCTTGCTTTCTGTCTTTTCTCTCCAATTTGTATTTTTTTGTATTTCCAAATAWGAATTAAGACTTGCTGCCACATTGAACCTTCCTGTCATTTGGAATAGTATCCTTTCATCCCAGTTTACCAGCTTTTTGTCATCATGACTACGATAAGAGTTACTCTTGGTATTTGAATGATGATGAGAGAAAACTAAGCCCAGTCCCATCTTGTCTAACTTCAGGCCTCTGTGACAGAGATCCCCATTTCTCAGTGGTCAKCTGCAGTGGTAGTTACATCCCTATTTCTCTCCATGATGAAAAGCAGGCACTCTCAAGGTGCAATTTGTCTGAGCCATCACAGATATCTATGTTAAAATGACAAGGACCTCTTTTCCAAATTATATGTTCCTTCCATTGCYGCTGGAGGAAAAGTAGGAGTGCAGATGAGACACAGATGTTTKTCCCCTGAACACCTAAATTTGGTTAGATAAATTTTAGAGTTTCTGTAGCACATTCACACTCTAATTGAGGTCAAGGCTCCATTTTGTGGGTGCAGTCCCTAAGAATAATGGGATCCCATTTGTATTGATAAAAAAAATATGTCCTAATAGACAAGATAAACAAAATAAAATGGAAATAAGGTGACCTGCCCCAGATTAGTGGCAGAACCTTGGAGAAAGTTAATGTCTTGGTTCAGTACCCAAGCCATAGAAATACATTACAATTTGGGACACAAATCACTGAATATGGCTTCACTGAAATCACTGAAATGGCTTGCAGTGTGCTAATGCAGTGTTGCTGCAGGATATCTTTGTTATTAATAATGCTCCTGATGAATGAGGTTCTGTTGATGCTGACTGATACAAATCCACACTCAGATTCTTCCTTCTAAGAAATGACCTCCATACACAGTGAGACACAAACCACATGGATCAGTTTTTGTCCGCACCATCATCCTGGATAATATTTTGTTGAGTTGCATGTTCAGCAGGAAGTGACCAAAAAATTTGTGGGAGCTGGGACAATGGGAAATCATGGACTGAACCAATGAACTGCCAGGTCCAGACACATAGTGATCTGAAAATAAAAAGTTCTGGAAGGGAATGAGCACTGGGAGAAGATGGAGTTCCCTGAAGGTGGAAGGAAGAGGATGCTGCCTTCAGAAACCAGGGACATTGAAGTGTGGAGAGAGAAGGGCTGATGTATGGAATAGCTGCCTTTGATTGATGGTTTAATAGGCAAGCATAACTGCTGATTATATTGGCAGAGTGGATATATGGTAAAGCATTAAGAATAGCCAAATTCTGGTGATTTACTAGTCACAACTACTTGCAATAAATATAAGAAAAAAAAGCCTGCATAGAAGATGCAAAGGGTATAAAACCATCACTCTAGGAAATTTCACACCAATTTTCCACTCAGTTAAAAAAAAAAAAAAATGCCTAGAATGATAATTACAGAGTTGCATTCAGAATCTTCCAGAATTATTGATAAACAATGATAGATTGCACCAGAAGGGGAAAAAAAARAAAAGGAAGGAAGAAAGAAGAACATAAAAAATCCACTGTCAGTTACTTGATAATTGCAAATCTACAAAAAAGACGAGCGGGGAGTGGAAGAAAAAATCCCAGACTTGTATCTTTATTAGGAGCTCAAAATGTCACATATAAGCAAGGAATACTACATAAAATATTAAGCGACTCTAATGCTGACTGGGAAAATTTATAGAGTTGGAGCTGTCTGTCTTAAATCATGCCCTCTAGTTATCTGTGCTTCATCTTGCCTAACTTGCATTCTCTGWGGACCGTGCAAGTTTTTAATTCTGTGTATTTATAAAAAATTTACAAAGAATTAATTTAAGCACTACATTAAGATAATAGTAATAATAATGATAATAATCTGAGATGCACACAGGGGGAGGGAGAGAGATGTTGCAGGAAGGAAGGTTTACCAAACAGTGCTTACAAAGATGTAGCTTTATTTTTTTCTCGTGTTTGTTTGCTTGGTTTTTTAATGAAAACTGATGTCTTCACATCTAGAAAAGTAATTATTTCAGTTTGGCAGTTTGCTGCTCTGTTATGAGGAAATGCTCCTGTATATCATTATGGTTGAAACTAGCCTTTTATTACAGCTTTAATAATGATTGTCTACCTGCCACTGCCAGTAAAATCAACTTCAATGGAGATTCTTACAGACTTGAACCTGACTAAAGTATATGTTTTGGTGTTTGGTTTTGGGTTTTTTGTTGTTTCTTTTTGTTTCATTGGTTGGTTGTTGTTTGTTTTGTTGTTTGTTTGTTTTGTTTTGTTGGGTTTTTGTTGTAGTTGTAGTTTCTTTTATTTTTTTTTTTTACAAAACTGATGCAAAATAATTAACATGTCCTCACTTTTTGTATATATATTCTGAACCTTCATTTCACAAAGTGTCCAAAAACCTTGAAGTTTCCATGTAAACCCAAGATTTGGTGATATTTGGCATGTCTTGGCTTAATTAATTAGAGCACTAAGCGGCTACTTGTGGGTTTACTGTTATCACAGACAGTGTAAACCCACAGGTGGGATCCTAATCTCCTGCACTTCAGCTCAAGAGCCACCATGGACAGAGAAAGACCAAGCTGGGGAAACCACATAATTGATTAAACTTTCCATGTGGAAGTAGTAAGGGGAATACGCAGTTTTACATGTGAGAGGAAATTACCTCTAGAGCTGGAACATGAGCAAAAAGAATAAAGMCACTCCTCTTTGCTTATAGCAAATTTGTTCTGAGAAAAGAAACCCAAATTCCCAAACTCCCAAATCCCCAAATCCTCCAAACATGTTCTTTCCTGCGAGAGCATGTTATAAGGAACAGCAGGATAGGAGTCAAGTGGAGGACATGAATGTGTTGACAATAATGTGAACTTTTAACTTCAGTGAATTCTCTGTAAGATTCTTAAAACAAGCAACAAATTACTTTCAACTAGAGATCTTTTGARGGAAAGAAATTATTAAACAGGGAATAACAAGTTCAGGTTTCGAACTAGGCTGAAATAAAAATTCTGTCCATGTAGGGTTGATTTGCAAAGTTACTYTTCTTGTTTTCCCATGTATTTGGAATAGGAAAACTCAGACTTAGAGGCAGAAGACATCCAGAAAACATGTGAAACAGCCCTTTATAGACTTCTTGGAATATACATTCCACGTACAATCTTCCACAAGGTATCTCCAGGCTGTAACTCTCAGCAAGAATTCAGAATAGTCAGTTCAGTCTCTATCACAGACACAGGGAAAGCATTTAAAAATCTATCCATCTTAATTTTCTTTGTTAACAAAGATATTTTGGTCTCTCAGGTTTTTGGATTCCTGTTTCAGGAAGAAAGTGATGTGAAAATATTGGACTTGAAAACTCRGATATTTGACCAGCTCATTTTTCTTATTGCTCTTTTATTTTCATTCTTACTTAACTGTGGTAAGGGAAGATGAACTTTCTTAGTAGGTAAATTGTACACATTGAACCTTGTACAAGAAAATGAGAAGACAGTTTCTTAATGGAATTTCTTTAAGCTCAGTGTTACAAAGAAGTTGGAAAAAAGGGAAATATTATTATTCTCTTCATTACGGATAAGAAAATTACAATAAAGGAGTTAATTTAAAGAAAGCAGTCCAGAAGCACAACTGTGGTAGGAGCAGGAACAATTTGTCAGAAATTATCTTCAGCACTTTGTCTTCACATAATTCCTTTTTTATTTTCTGAAACCTAAGCTAACATTTGTGGCACATGGCCAAGCCTGAGAAGATCCCTCCATTGCCAGTGGAACCTGAGTGTGCTGCCTGCTGCACGGCTTGTCAGGTCCAAGAGCCCTCTGCCATAAATCACACAAGGATGGAAAGAGACCTTTCCTATGCACCCTATAATGCATGGAGTCACCTGTCTAGAATATTTCCCTGACTTCCTTAAATACAAAATGGTGTTACTGAATAACAAGGATTGGTGGAAGGAGGGAGGGAAAAGAAAAAAGGAAAGAGAAGAGACAAGGTACCACCCCATTTTGTAAACTGAAAGGACTTCAGCTAATGCTCCATAAAAACTGGCTTAATATACAGTTTTTACAAAGCTTCAGTTTTTTGACAGATTAAGTGCTATTAAATCACTTTGCTCTGAAGGCACTAAAAGGTCACAAGATGAATTAGTTCAGGCCGTCTTAGCCTACTCCTCAAACGTTGCTTCACTCAGACGAGAGAGGAGTGAAAAAAAAGAAAACTGAACTGCAAATTATGACCCTCTAAATGTCTACAGGATGCGAAGCTGTGAAGAATGACAGTGCCTTGTCAAAAGCAGGCAGATGGGCTTTTATCAGCTTGCAGGGCAATTTTCTTCCCTTTTCTCTTTTTCTTTTCTTTTCCTTTTTTTTTTTTTTTTCTGTTTGAGTAGCTGTTTTAATAGGAAAACCTCCCCTTCCGAGGGGGATTTTGCATGTGTTTTTGGTAAGGCTGGCACCTCATGCCCAGTGATGTTTTATTTTCATACTTTTCTCAGGGCATCACTGAAATCTGACAAAGACAGCCGTTGTGTGTTGCTATCAGTACTTTCTTCTCCATACAGATTGATCACTCTGCCCTCRGTGAAGTCATTCCAGTTTTGCAAGGTCAGTGTAAATGGGATCAAAACCAAATCCTTGATGAAGCTTTCAATAAGTTACTGATACATTTTTGGCTTCAGCCTCAGCAGGAGTGGCCCCAGCCTTTGGGAATTGCACAGTGACACTGTTAGGGGTTTAATTTCACCCCAGAAAGCAGAAAAAGATTGGTACTCAAGAAGACTCTGTCCTTAGCTCACCCCACTGGGGCCTAAAAGTTGTCGATGGCACATTGTATTTCTGTAGGGAGCGTTTGAGAGCAGCAGGGGATCTTTACATTCAATAGGCCATGAGCTGCATTACTTCAGCACAATTGATGAAGAAAGGATGGAACAGTGACCTTCGCTTTTTGGATTTCTTTACATTTTTATGGATGAATGTCATGGCTGTCACATCTTTTCAAGGCTGTTTTTTCTATTATCATTCCTCAGTTTTTTTTTTTACCCTTTCTTTCCATTTTGTGGATCTAAGCCTTACTTCCTACTCACTAATGACTTGCTCTCAGCAGCTCAGAGGGCACTGATGCTCTTTGTGCTAACCACCTTATTTTACAGCTCAGAACAATCTTGACTCAGCAAAGTACTTAAATATGTCCCCAACTTTACATACACAAAGAGTGAGAGTAAAGTCAAGGGAAGTCATTTTGGCATGTGCTTAAGTACTTTGCAGCACWGGGTGTTCCTGTGTATTAAAAATCTGTTGGTATGACAGCACCTCTTCCTCAAAGCCTTTATTGATCATCCCAATCAATCTTTATCACAGATAGAGGAGTAATCATGTAAACAAAGAAATTGTGTGTTGTCCTCTCGAAAAAGGAAAAACRCTGTTTAAATGAAGCAGCTCCTTCTTTAACAAACAACCTGAGTGCTCAAGTAAGTGAGTGTACAACAACTCAAGGTGAGAACCAGAAGTAAAGCAGGAGTAAGGTGAGATCAAGGAYGATCCAAGGCACAGCTGAAAGGCTGGCACATGAAGACAGCTTCTAAATCCAGCTGTCCTACCAAAGCTACTTTCTGATCCCAGTTACCAATAGCAGGAATTCATATGGAGACAATTTTCTCCCCTATGGAAACAAATTCAACATGAAACAAGTATTTTCAAAGTGCAGAGATTTGCTCATGCACAAAAAAAAAAAATAAAAAATGCAGAAGTGTTATAAAAAATATGCTGAATGAGGAAAAATTTTCATGAAAACTTTTAATTTCAGTTATTTATTAAAAGGAGAATTCATGAACAGTAACAACTTGGGGAATAGATTATTTCCAACTGGATTATATCTTCTKGTGATTATAACATTCACAATTTATTTATTTTCTCACAAAGTATTGAGCTCAGTTTCTTTGAAAATCATTCTTTATATGTGGTGTCCTGTCTCCTAGCAGACAAGTAAGGAWTGACACCACTCTAAACCTGAACCAGACTTTCCTAATCACAAACTAGACATGCAAAAGTAAAGTCTTACCTTATCTGGAGAGTCATCACTATAGACAAGAATGTGAAATTATAGTTTAACACCACTTCAAAAAGGACAGCTACTTTTGCCTAATCATAAGACTCAGCTTTTCAAGAGAAGCCTAAAGGCTTCTCTTTTCCCATTAATTTCAGTGGTCTTTAGCTCTTGGCCTGACTAAAAATATAGAATTTGTTACACATTTTAGAAAATTAATTGATTGCAAGTTAAAGCACTGTCAAGAAAATACATGCACGAAGTTTTCTTCCTTAGGAAAAGAAAGAAAGAAAGAAAGAAAGAAGGAGAGAGAGAGAGAGAGAGAAAGAAAGAAAGAGAGAAAGAAAGAAAGAAAGAAAGAAAGAAAGAAA